>JASAMZ010009478.1:0-67840 GCA_030248115.1 Linhomoeus sp. GSCO2_2 | reverse complement strand
TTGTTTCTTTACCGAGACGGTGGAGAATCGAGAGTGAACGTCAGCTTTGCAAAACTGCGACAAGAGGAGACGCAGGGGGTGGGGCGAGCGACGGCGCTGTTTCAGGAACAGCGCCGTGGTGAGCGAGGGATGGCAAGATGGTGGTGGGCAGCCATTGATGGGTGGGGGGGGGTGGGGAGAAGAAAATATGTTAGGTTGGAGGATGGCGACCAGATTCGGCGATCCTCCATGAGCAGCTGTAGGCCCTTCATCAAGGGCGAACGTTGGGGAGTTACACCAAGCGCTGGCAGAACGCCAATCGTATTCGAAGGGGTGGTGCTGCTCTCCCCCCCCCCCCCCACTTCTGGAAAACATGAGATGAGGGCGTGAGGGGGCATGTCAGGTCTAGCCTTGTACCACCATGTAGCTCAACAATTCGCACGACGCCTCGGCTTCACTACAAAATTTGACACCCGTCAATTCTTATTTGATCTAGAGGTACCTGTAATCGTTATCTGTGGTGGCGTAAACTTTGATGTGTGCTATGACTCTGAAGAAATTAGCCCAAAATTGGCCTCGACCATGTATGTGCGTGCCTGTCAATATTACACCTTCCCGTTCTCTCTCAACTCGCGCATCCCTTCAAATCCAGACGCCACAGCGCTTCAGGGGTGCCATGTAGCTGCCTGCGGGGCACTGGAAGGCCTCAGCGAAGGGCGGGTACTGTCGCATTGGCTCTGACCCCCTCCACTGGACGCCTCTAGCGCTGGTGCTGCACCACATGTGCGTCCAGGAGAGGAAATAGAGCTGCTGAGGGGTGAAGTTGGACAGTGGACCTGCCATTCTCTTGGTAGAGCCCGGAAGCGATCCTGTGAAGGCTATGTAAGCCGCTGGCAATCCTGAAAGAGTGAACGCGATGTCGCTGATCTCCATAGTTTCGATTGGGGGGGGGGGGGGGGTAACTCCCCCCCCTACCAACGGCCAACAAGAACGAGATTCTTGTTAATCCCCCCCTAGCTGAGATTCCAGCTACCCCCCCCCTAAAAATCAGGAAATTTCCCAAAAATCGACCTAAAATTGGCAAAAATTTTCGCCTGCGGCGCTATTTTTTTTTAGCAATTCTTAGTCATTTTGGTACAATTTGCTTTAAAATTGAGTAAAAATATGCGTTTTTGGCGACTTTATGGTAATTTTTAGGCTTTTTTGGCTATTTTTTGGAGAGCTTCAAGAACAGGATTCTTGTTCTTGTTACCCCCCTCCCCCCAAATCTCGGTCGAACACCCCCCCCCCCCCTAGCCTCGCGACCAATCGCAACTATGCTGATCTCTTGCGACACAGAGAACGTAGTACTCCTCAGTCACCAATCTGATCCGAGAACGTTTGTCCGATTTGTCCCTTGATGAGGGGGTTGAGCTTTCCGTTGGCGCAGACTTCAGGGAAGATCTCGCAGAAGCGATCCACCATGCAGTCGCGGCTGTCGTTGAAGTGTCTCAGCGTCACCTCGTCAACCAGCATGGGACGAAGGTTGCCGTCCGCATCGAAGAACGGGGAAATGTTTGGGTCGTAGCCGTGGCCAATTTCGTGGCCGATTACCCCTCCTGTGGCCCCGTAGTTCATCACTGGCGGCAGATTGTTCTGGTAAAATGGAGCCTGAAATTGCATCAGAGCTACATGGTACTCACTTTTGGGACATTTTGGAGGTGCATGCAGTGTGCTGGCACCTGCAGAATCGCGGCTGGCATGGTTGTAGGTGGGGCTGTACCAGGCGTTGACAAAGGACGGGTTCTCGTTGTCAAATTTCATCACAGGCTGGCCCACTTTGGCTAAGTTGGCGTTGGCAAAGTAACAACGAGCCTTCAAGAGGCTGACGAGAGAGTCGTCCGTCTCTGACAGATCGAGAGCCGAGTACACTTTGTTCAAGTACTCGTCAGATAAGAGGGCGTCGGAGTAGGCCTGATTGCCGAAGGCCTTGCGCAGTTTCTCCAACGAATTCACTTTGCTCCGGCCGACCAGCCACTCTGCGCGATTGAGCACTTCTTCAAAGCCGCCCTTGACTAGCCCAGCCATCAAATTGACATCTGACCTCAGCTGCGGAAGAGCTGGCGTGTTTTCGAAGTAGATTCGGCCCAGAGCTTGCGGCAGATAAAGACCCACCTGAAGTGCAGTGATCCTACTGCATACAGTCCCGGTCAGAAGTCGGGCCTCACTCACATCTCGCGTCGCGCGTAGTCGCGCGTTGCACGCTAAAGCGGGAGGGATGGAGGGAAGAAATCGATATTTTATATGCTATAACATAGGCGCGACGCGCGACGCGTCGTAACACGAGATGAGGCCCGACTTCTGACCATGACTGTAATTGGCATGAGGGACACCGCACTCCATTCAAGCGACAGGATCTTAGAACTTCTGACAGCGCATGCACTCACCAGCGTGATGCATAGACTTTCTTGCTCTGTAATCTGCGGCCCTTGGCCCACTGGGTTGAGCAGTCTCTTCCCAACTGGTTTCACTGTCGACTTTCTTTCAGGAAAGATGGAGTAAGGCCTGGTTGGACGTTTCCCAATGGCTGGTCTATATGCAAACCATCAAAGCTTCGCACGATAGGCGATGAGTTATTGAACAGCTGCAGTACTGGGAGAAGTAGCAGATTCTGCAGTTCCCGTGATGTGAGGGACTTCAGATAGGTGGTCAGTGCTCTTCCGTACTCTGGTCGCACTAAAGCTATCACTGTCTTCTTGCCCTCAGCTGGATCGAAGTTGCCTGTGGCTGCAAATGGCAGTGAAACGTTGTTGAGTGTGAAGCAAGCTCGAGAGTTCATGTCAGTGAGTCGTTTGTTTACAAACCATACCGACCTGCATGCTCAACGAATGTGTTCAAGTCGATGTCTGGGAGCGACTCATCAGCGACGCCAAACGTCAGTCGTTCGGTGAAGGCCGTCATTTGGTACCCCTCAGCTCCCCAGTCGGTCGAGTAGGGCCTTTGTTGCAACTGCAAACGCGCAAATCACAACTATGCAGCTGCAAAGGTTGGTCATTTGACAGACAAACACTGCTGAAATTGCAAAACCTCGTTCTGGAACATGGCGTTAATGCGATCGACGTGAGTCTTCATTCTCCCCACGTCTGCCACCACTTGGTCGTCAGTTGCATCGCTGCCAAGGAAGTCCCTCAGTGATTTCAGCTGTTCAACCACGGCTTCAGTGTCAGCAATATCACCTGCTGTGGCGAACTGCACATAGAGAATCTGATTCTGAGCGGCGTCAATGTCGTTCCAAGTGAATAGGTGAACGGAGTCTTTCGGAAGTGGTGGGAAGAATTTAAAGAAACTGTAGCTGGCACCGAGTTGACCGTTCGATTTTCCCAACGTCTGAATAATGTTGTGAGGCATTGTACTCCGGATTGTGTTAGCATTACGAGCCACTCTTACCTGTTCGTAGCTCCAGTCATTTGGCGGAGTGAAGTAGCCGTCGACTGCAGGGAATCCTCCAAGATCGGCCAAGATGTGTTTCAGGAATTCCTTTCTTTGATGCAAGTCGTCGTTTTGCCCAATCGCCACGCAGGAGTCGAAGGCAATTTTGGCTTGCTTCAGCGCCCGTGGTGTTTGCGTGCTGGACTGCTGAACAACGCCTCAGTTATGTAAGCCTCAGGTAAGTTCGGGCGAAACCAAAAGAAGCATTACACACGTCGATTCGTTTCAGGCCGTTGACGACGACGACGTTCGTCTCCTGCTGAATGAACGCGAAGTAACTGAGGTAGTCGACTTCTTCTCCAGGTGGCACCCAGCTGTCCACCCATCTTCCACAGCTGAAATTGCTGAAGTCCTGACAGGGATCGACGGTGGGTTCCACGGCGGACTCGAAGTAGGCCGAACCCAGCTGCCAGCCTTCGTCGTAGGACAGCTGGCTTGTGGACTCGTCCACCGTGGCTGAAGCAGGCGTCATGATGTACAGGGTGTTTTTTCGCCGCGCCTCAGCGCGGCGAGGTGTATATATACGGATGACAATGTGTGTGTGTGTGTGTGTCTGTGTGTGTGTGTGTGTGTGTTTCCGTCGCACCGAAGTAAAGTCAGTGACATATGTGGTCAAGTAGAGTCGATGTCGCTGAGTACGGATCCGATGTCCGTTTCTGTTGCTAATTTCGCATTTTCGAGATATTCGCAATTAAAATTCGAAAATGTCGAAAATCGACTTTTTCGTCTGATGCGCTAGCCGCGAAATTTCTTCAGAAATGGAAGGAGCATGGACCGCGGATAATTTGTAGCACAAAAGAAATTTTTTGCAAATGTGGAATTTAATGGAAATACGCGATTATTTGTCAAAATTGCATAAAATGACTAAAATACAACGTCATTTATTGACGAATGTGAATGCAGAAATGGAAAGGTCGTATGCCAATAAGGATTTGTGACATAGTTTTGCAGTTTCTAAAAATTGCAATTTTGAGATATTTTCAATCAAAATATGGAAATGTCGAAAATCGACTTTTTCACCTTATGATATAGCGGCGAAATTTCTTCAGAAATGGAAAGAGTATAGACTGCGGATAATTTGTAAAGCAAGAGAAATTTTTTGCAATTATGGAATTTGATAGAAATACGTGACTATTTTTAAAAATTTTATAAATCAAAAAAATAGAACGTCGTTTTTTGACGAATTTGAACGCAGAAATGGTAAGGCCGTACGCCAATAGGAATTTGTGACATAGTTTTACCGTTTTAATAAATTCCAATTTTGAGATATTTAGAATTAAAATTTAAGAAAATGTCAAAATCGAGATATTCGTTTGATGGCCAGTACAGCTGTTTGTTGATGAATGTGCACTCGGAAACAGAAATGCGTACGCTGAACACAGGAATTCGCTCGCACCAAACTGTTGGCAAGTTTTTTTGTTGGATGTGACGTTTTCACACATGTAGGAAACATCAGATAAACGGCGTCGTATCATGCCGATAACATATAGCGAACGCGGCGATATCACTGAGCTTCAGATCAGCTGTACAGACAACCGTATCGTGGGGATAGCTGCACTTGGCATTAAGCTACACATTCTCAAGACACTTTCTCCAGATGCGGCTAACGGCGTGTACAAAGTTAACTATACTGTTCACCAAAATTTGACAGACACAAAGTATAGGTTGAACTTTTTACACACACGGCTTGTTTCGCCGCCCCCCAGGGCGGCGAGTATATATACGGACGCTATTGTCTGTGGGTCTGTGTGTGTGTCTGTCCGGAACAACTAGACATGACGGTTACTGCCATCCGATGGAGTCGAATGCGCTGAGTAACGTGCCGTTGTCCGTTTCTGTTGCTAATTTCGGTATTTCGAGATATTCACAATTAAAATGCGAAAATGTCAAAAATGACACTTTTATTTACAAGTCGTATCGGCAAAGTTTTTGCTGAAATGGAAAGGGCATAAGACGAGATGAATTTGTGACATAGTTTCGGATTTTAGAATTCACGAAATTAGCGATATTTTCAAGGGTTTTGTCAAAATTACCAAATTTCGACTATTTCAAACAGCATATATTTCAAAATTTCTTTGCGCGTATGTATCGAGCATAGTCCGCCAAGTATTTAGCAAATAGTTTCAGAGATTATAATTAACGAAATTTGGGATATTTTCAAGGGTTTTGCCAAAATCCCCAAATTTCGACAATTTCAAACGGCTTAAATTTCGGAATTTCTTTGCACGGATGTATCGAGCATAGTCCGCCAAGTAGTTAGCAAATAGTTTCAAATTTTATAATTAACGAAATTAGGGATATTTTCAAGGGTTTTGTCAAAATTCCCAAATTTCGACAATTTCAAAAGGCTTAAATTTCAAGCTTTCTTTTCACGGATGTGTCGAGCGTAGTCTGCCAAGTATTTATCAAATGGTTTCTGATTTTATAATTAACGAAATTAGGGATATTTTCAAGGGTATTGTCAAAATTCCCAAATTTCGACATTTCAAACAGCATAAATTTCAAAACTTTTTTGCACGGATGCATCGAGCATAGTCTGCCAAGTATATGGCAAATAGTTTTTGATTTTATAATTAACGAATTTAGGGGTTTTTCAAGGTTTTTGCCAAAATTGCCAAATTTCAACAATTTCAAACAGCTTAAATTTCAAAATATCTTTGCGTGAATGTATCGGCTGTAGTATGTGAAGTAATTAGGAACCAGTTTCAGATTTTATATTTGACGAAATTAGGGATATTTTCAAGGGTATTGTCAAAATTCCCAAGTTTAGACAATTTCAAACAGCATAAATTTCAAAACTTTTTTGCACGGATGTATCGCGCATAGTCTGCCAAGTATTTAGCAAATAGTTTTTGATTTTATAATTAACGAATGTAGGGGTTTTTCAAGGTTTTTGCCAAAATTGCCAAATTTCGACAATTTCAAACAGCTTAAATTTAAAAATATCTTTGCTTGAATGTATCGGCTGTAGTATGTGAAGTAATTAGGAACCAGTTTCAGATTTTATAATTGACGAAATTAGGGATATTTTCAAGGGTATTGTCAAAATTCCCAAGTTTAGACAATTTCAAACAGCATAAATTTCAAAACTTTTTTTGCACGGATGTATCGCGCATAGTCTGCCAAGTATTTAGCAAATAGTTTTTGATTTTATAATTAACGAATGTAGGGGTTTTTCAAGGTTTTTTGCCAAAATTGCCAAATTTCGACAATTTCAAACAGCTTAAATTTAAAAATATCTTTGCGTGAATGTATCGGCTGTAGTATGTGAAGTAATTAGGAACCAGTTTCAGATTTTAGCATTCAAGATATTAGGGATATTTCAAGGGTATTGTCAAAATTGCAAAATTCCGACAATTTAGAACAGCCTAAAATCGAGCATAGCCTGCCAAAAATTTAGCAAGTAGTTTCAGATTTTGGAATTCAAGAAATTAGGGATATTTTCAAGGTTTTGTCTGATATGGCACATTTTGACATTTCTAAATGGCGTGCATTTAGCAAGGTTTTTCCATGGATGTGTCGGGCAACGGTTGTTTTGGCCACCTATTCGATCTAAACGGAATGTGGCAATTGCGATCACTGTGCGGTTCTGCAATCTACAGCAACGGTACCGTACCCGTCCGCATTTGTGACCCAAAAGAAAAGGGCGTCGTCCCATTTAGACCCTCTTCATTCCAAAGCGAACCTGCGGCGAACATTCCTGATCCATTTATGGATCAGTACCCACCAATTCGCCTTACAGGCATCGATTGCACAAATAAGCACAAACTTTCTTTGGAAACTCGAGGAACTGCGGCGAAACTCCCCGAAGAAATGCTCAACTTTCTATTACAACACACTATGAAATATACTCCTCAAATGCACGAAACACTGTGCAATGCCAATCTGAATCAATCACCATCGGGTACCCCGTTTTTTCGCCGCGCCTCAGCGCGGCGAGGTGTATATATACAGTACCGGTCAGAGCCAACGCTATATCCCGGGTCGCTAGCGGCCCAGGCCGCTTGGGTCGGCGACCCAGGCCGCCTGTGCTAAAGGATGCAGTGACGTCACGCGCGCGGCCGCGCGCGCTCGTTCCCTCCCTCCCCACAGCGACGCGCGTGACGTCACTGCATCCTTTAGCACAGGCGGCCTGGGTCGCCGACCCAAGCGGCCTGGGCCGCTAGCGACCCGGGATATAGCGTTGGCTCTGACCGGTACTGTACGGATGACAATGTCTGTCTGTCTGTCTGTCTGTCTGTCTGTCCGTGTGTCCGTGGCACCGAAGTAAAGCATGTGGCATAAGTGGTCAAGTAGAGTCAAAGTCGCTGAGTACGGATCCAATGTCCGTTTCTGTTGCTAATTTCGCATTTTCGAGATATTCACAATTAAAATTCAAAAATGTCGAAAATCGACTTTTTTCGCCGCCCCCCAGGGCGGCGAGTATATATACGGACGCTATTGTCTGTTCGTGGGTCTGTGTGTCCGTCCGTCCGTGTGTGTCACAAAACTAGACATGACGGTTAGTGTCATCCGATGGAGTCGAATGCGCTGAGTAACGTGCCGTTGTCCGTTTCTGTTGCTAATTTCGCTATTTCGAGATATTTACAATTAAAATACGAAAATGTCAAAAATGACACTTTTATTTACAAGTCGTATCGGCAAAGTTTTTGCTGAAATGGAAAGGGCGTAAGACGCGATGAATTTGTGACATAGTTTTGGATTTTGGAATTCACCAAATTAGGGATATTTTCAAGGTTTTTGTCAAAATTCCCAAATTTTGACAAATTCAAACAGCTTAAATTTCAAAACTTCTTTGCACCGATGTATCGAGCATAGTCCGCCAAGTATTTAGCAAATAGTTTCAGCGAATATAATTAACGAAATTTGGGATATTTTTAAGAATTTTGTTAAAATCCACAAATTTCGACAATTTCAAACAGCTTCAATTTCAAAATTTCTTTTCACGGATGTGTCGAGCATAGTCTGCCAAGCATTTATCAAATAGTTTCAGATTTTATAATTAACGAAATTAGGGATATTTTCAAGGTTTTTGTCAAAATTCCCAAATTTTGACAAATTCAAACAGCTTAAATTTCAAAACTTCTTTGCACCGATGTATCGAGCATAGTCCGCCAAGTATTTAGCAAATAGTTTCAGCGAATATAATTAACGAAATTTGGGATATTTTTAAGGATTTTGTTAAAATCCACAAATTTCGACAATTTCAAACAGCTTCAATTTCAAAACTTCTTTTCACGGATGTGTCGAGCATAGTCTGCCAAGTATTTATCAAATAGTTTCAGATTTTATAATTAACGAATTAGGGATATTTTCAAGGTTTTTGTCAAAATTCCCAAATTTCGACAATTTCAAACAGCTTAAATTTCAAAATTTCTTTTCATGGATGTGTCGAGCATAGTCTGTCAAGTAATTAGCAAATAGTTCTAGATTTTATAATTGAAGAATTTAGGTATATTTTCAAGGTTTTTGTCAGAATTTCCAAATTTCGCCAATTTCAAGCAGCTTTATCTTTGTGTGGATGCATCGAGCACTAAGCCCAAAAGAATAGGGCGTCGTCCCATTTATACCCTTTTCAATGGGGCGTCGTCCCATTTATACCCTTTTCAATAGGGCGTCGTCTCATTTAGACGCTTTTATTGCACTGTGTGCCTGCGGCGAATTTCTCTGATCCATTTATGGATCAGTTGCCACTATTATAAGCGCAAAGTGTGCCTGCGGCGAATCTTCTGATCCATATGTGGATCAGGTACCACAAACAAATCCAAGACCAATTGCGGCCATACCCCACCAGATTGCCGACTAAATGTCTAGCGGCACTTCACTATCCAGTGCACATTATCCCGCACACGCTCTCAAGTTTACACTTATGCCAACGTGGTGCCACAGTTTTTAGACAAAGCTTGTTCACCTGATGAGCTAGCCGCGAAATTTCTTCAGAAATGGAAAGAGCACGGACCGCTGATAATTTGTAACACGAAAGAAATTTTTTGTCAATGTGGAATTTGATAGAAATACGCAATTGTTTGTCGAAATTTCATAAATTGACAAAAATTGAACGTCATTTATTGATGAATGTAAATGCAGAAACTGAAACGTCGTAAGCCAATAAGAATTTGTGACATAGTTTTTCAGTTTTAAAAAATTGCAATTTCGAGATATTCACAATTAAAATTCAAAAATGTCGAAAATCGGCTTTTTCACCTGATGAGCTAGCCGCGAAATTTCTTCAGAAATGGAAAGAGCACGGACCGCTGATAATTTGTAACATGAAAGAAATTTTTTGTCAATGTGGAATTGATAGAAATACGCAATTGTTTGTCGAAATTTCATAAATTGACAAAAATTGAACGTCATTTATTGATGAATGTGAATGCAGAAACTGAAACGTCGTAAGCCAATAAGAATTTGTGACATAGTTTTTCAGTTTTAAAAAATTGCAATTTGGAGATATTTACAATTAAAATATAAAAATGTCAAAAATCGTCTTTTTCGCCTGATGAGCTAGCGGCGATATTTCTTCAGAAATGGAAAGAGCATAGGCCGTGGACAATTTGTAACACAAAAGAAATTTTTTCAAATGTGAAATTTCATAGAAATACGCAATTATTTGTCAAAATTTCATAAATTGACAAACATAGAACGTCATTTATTGACGAATGTGAATGCAGAAATTGATAGGTCGTAAGGTAACAAGCATTTGTGACATGGTTCTACAGTTTTGAAATGTCGAAAATCGACTTTGTCGCCAGATGGACTAGCGGCGAAAATTCTTTAGAAATCGAAAGAGCATAGACCGCGGATAATCTGTAACACAAACAAAATTGTTTGCAATTGTGGAATTGTATAGAAATACGCCACAATTTGCCAAAATTCTGTAAATTGACAAAAGCGTCATAACGCAGAAATACGCAACCAAACGAAATTCCTGGTAGAGAACGACTGGACCAAACAGTTGGCAAGTGTTTTTGTTCGATGTGGCGTATTCCCACAGGTATAAAACTTCAGATCAACGGCGTCGTATCATGCCGATACCATATAGCGAACGCGGCGATATCACTGAGCTTTAGATCAGTTGTACAGACAACCGTATCGTGATAATAGCTGCATTTAAATTGTGGTACACGTTTTTAAGATACCTTCTCTAGATACGGCTAATTATGCGAATGAAATTCACTGTACTCTTCACCAAGATTTGACAGACACAAAGTATAGGTTGAACTTTTTACACACACAGCTTGTTACTCTAAGCTTGTTTAGACGGCCACATTTTGAATGCTTATATGTACACTGTAACTTGCAGTAGCGTCATCGGTCAAACTTGAAATTTTCACAGTCGGAAGACAAAACCTAGGCAATTTTTCTACCATTGGTCTGACAAATTTATCTTGCGTACATATGTCAAAATTTTCGGCGTGTTAACTTTGGGCCCGAATTTTCGACGACTGAATCAGCTTGGCAAGCCGTTACTTGGCCACCCCTTAACCGATTCCATTAAGATCAACGGCGTTTTATAGGGCACATAATAAGCTTTTATTTGATTTGTAAGCCAAATCGGTGGCACTTGCGGAGCTCGCGTTACGTTGAGTCAAATGCGTGCACAATTCAGAAACTTGCAGAATTGAGTTGGTCGCCGCTGTTGGACATTTCTGTCATTTCGAAACGGCGTAGCGGCTGCTCCGTAGGAGCTAGCGATTGGTGTTAGACATTAATTGAAACCTTATTACGGGTCCTATAACTGCCATTGATTTTAATGGAATCGGTCAAGGAACGGCAAAGTAGCGGCGTGCCGATATTTAACACACGCAAGATAAATTTGTCAGACCAATGGTAGAAAAATTGCGCAGGTTTTGTCTTTCGACTGTGAAAATTTCAAGTTTGACCGACGACGCTACTGCAAGTTATTAGCATTCAAAATGTGGCCGTCTAAAAAAGCACCCTGTACATAGTGCAGTAGTGTGTGCAGTTCATCTTGCAGGGGTTGCTGCTGGGTACACATCGAGTTCAACCCACTGATCAGTCCAACTTGTAGACCGAGATCGCGCCTCAAGTCCCCAAGTACTCTGTAGAGGTCAACGATGGAGTAGGTCTGCGCGTCTGGTCCAACTTGGCCGATCTCGAAGTGGATCACGAGCTGATTAGGCTCTGGCACTGGAACTTTCGACCTGAAAACAGGGTGTCATACTATACTACAGGGTGAGTCAGGCAAAACCTACGGTGTTTGTCGGCAAATATCTCACCTTATGTCAGAGCGAATGAAACAATTTTTGGTGTGCTGATAGAAGATATCCTAACTTAAATATGTGCAAAATTTTATGTTGATTGGTTGAGCCGTTCGTGAGATATGGTATGACAATCAAAAACTCAAAAATTGGCTAGGAAAAGCGTTTTATGTAGCAATTTACGAAATCAATTTGCATGCAATTTTGCACCAGGATAGCTTAATGTGTCTGCAACAAGCCCTGAAAAAATTGCACAAATCGCAGTTACTGTTGTGGAGCTGTCGCGCCGACAAACCTTCTAGGTTGCGGAAAGCGACGGAACGAAGCCCAACAGCACAAGCATGGGTGTTCCGGGTAAACAGCTGTAACTTTTGCACGTTACTGCCGACAGTCGTGAGACTTGCAGAAGCACTAAGTTTAAATGTTCTGCACAGGGTCTGTGAATATCGGCTTATTTGGTTTAGTATCTCGTCAGATATGAGCACACGAAGACCGTAGGTTTGAGGATGGCGCTGACGGGCAGTGAATTTGGTCGAATCTTCTTTGCGCATCAGTTACTCACGAACGGCTCAACCAATCAACACAAGATTTTGCACAAATTTAAGTTAGGATATCTTCTATTAGCACACCAAAAATTGTTTCATTCGCTCTGACTTTAAGTGAGATATTTGCCGACAAACACCATAGGTTTTGCCTGACTCACCCTGTATAATAATTCCAGTATTATAGTATAGTATAGTATAGTATAACCATACTATACTATACTACAATTTGCTTTGGTATTCCAGTATTATACTATACTATACTAGAATGCGAACATTTTTACTCATACTATACTATACTATACTAGAATTCAAACCATACTGGAATGGTATTACAGGTATAGATTTTATCAATTTCCGCAGCGAATTTCGGCAGTGCACTCCTGTATTCTGATCAAAATTGTTTAAGTTTTCAGTAGAATAGCATGAAACTTCTGTATGTGGAGCAGATACCGAACCATTGCGCTCTCAAATGAGCAAATCTGGACTTTAAAGCTGGCATTTTGTGCATGATTTTGAGATTCTTGCGTGGCTTCTATACTGGAATTCTATTCTAGTACTGTACTACAATTCATGGATCGCCACCTATACTGTACTATACTATACTACAATTCACAGGGAACTGTGATACTATACTATACTATACTAGAATTGAAACTCTCTCCTCCATACTGTACTACTAGCCGTTCCTTCCTGTTGCAGAAGAATTCCTGAGATCTGAATAGCATGGAATGTAGTAGTCAATGGCCGTAATGTCCTGTTGCATGATCTGCCCTGTTCAAGGTCTGTCCGTTGCAAGGGCTGTCCTGTTGGTAGCCAACGGCGCTGGTCGCCTGGCACGCGCGCTGCAAGGTCCGTCCTGTTCATTGTCAAGGTCCTGACCTGTTGCAAGATCTGTCCTGTTGCAGGGTCTGTCCTGTTGCAAGATCTGTCCTGTTGCAAGATCTGTCCAGTTGCAAGAGCTGTCCTGTTGCAGGGTCTGTCCTGTTGCAAGATCTGTCCTGTTGCAGGGTCTGCCCAGTTGCAAGGCCTGTCCTGTTGCAAAATCTGTCCAGTTGCAGGGTCTGTCCTGTTGCAGGGTCTGTCCTGTTGCAAGATCTGTCCTGCTGCAAGATCTGTCCTGTTGCAAGATCTGTCCTGTTGCAGGGTCTGTCCTGTTGCAAGATCTGTCCTGCTGCAAGATCTGTCCTGTTGCAAGATTTGTCCTGTTGCAAGATTTGTCCTGTTCAAGAGCTGTCCTGTTGCAGGGTCTGTCCTGTTGCAAGATCTGTCCTGTTGCAGGGTCTGCCCATTTGCAAGGCCTGTCCTGTTGCAAAGTCTGTCCAGTTGCAGTGCAGGGTCTGTCCTGTTGCAGGGTCTGTCCTGTTGCAAGATCTGTCCTGCTGCAAGATCTGTCCTGTTGCAAGATCTGTCCAGTTGCAAGATCTGTCCTGTTGCAGGGTCTGTCCTGTTGCAAGAGCTGTCCTGTTGCAGGGTCTGTCCAGTGCAAGGTCTGTCCTATTGCAAAATCTGTCCAGTTGCAGGTTCTGTCCTGTTGCAGGGTCTGTCCTGTTGCAAGATCTGTGCTGTTGCAGGGTCTGTCCTGTTGCAAGATTTGTCCTGTTGCAGGGTCTGTCCTGTTGCAAGATCTGTCCTGTTGCAGGGTCTGCCCAGTTGCAAGGCCTGTCCTGTTGCAAAATCTGTCCAGTTGCAGGATCTGTCCTGTTGCAGGGTCTGCCCTGTTGCAAGAGCTGCCCAGTTGCAAGGCCTGTCCTGTTGCAAAATCTGTCCAGTTGCAGGGTCTGTCCTATTGCAGGGTCTGTCCTGTTGCAAGATCTGTCCTGCTGCAAGATCTGTCCTGTTGCAAGATCTGTCCAGTTGCAAGATCTGTCCTGTTGCAGGGTCTGTCCTGTTGCAAGATCTGTCCTGTTGCAGGGTCTGTCCAGTGCAAGGTCTGTCCTATTGCAAAATCTGTCCAGTTGCAGGGTCTGTCCTGTTGCAGGGTCTGTCCTGTTGCAAGGTCTGTCCTGTTGCACGATCTGTCCTGTTGCAAGATTTGTCCTGTTGCAAAATCTGTCCTGTTGCAGAAGGTCTGTCCTGTTGCGAGCCAATGGCGCTGGTCGCCTCGCGCGGCCATCCTGTTGCAACGTCTGTACTGTTGCAACATTTGTCCTGTTGCAGAAAGTCTGTCCTGTTGCAAGCTAATGGCGCTGACTGCCTCGCGAACGCGCCGTACAAAGCGGCGCGCAAAACAAATGCTAGAGAGCGGGCCGACTGTCCTGTTGCAAGATCTGTCCTGTTGCAAGCGGAATAGTCGCTGACGCGGCTAGAATTGCCTGCGCGTGCATTGTCGTACTGTTCGGCTCTGTTGCAATTGCACATTGCAAGGTTCTCTGCTGTACCGCGCACTGCTGCACTGTTCGCTTTCGCAAGGCTCTGCTACCGTGCATTGCCGTTCTGTTCAGGCAAAGCCTGCGTTGAAGGCAGGCAGCAACAGGCGACGCTGGCCGTGCAGCGATTGATTCTGATCGATCGAAGCGAGCGAGCTTCTCTGCGGGACGCCGCTGGCGTCCTGCTGGCTTCCTAGCGCGTGCGTGCTGAAGCGTCGCGTGGCGAAGTGCTAGCGAGGCAAGCGCGTGCTGAAGCGCCGCGTGGCGAAGTGCTAGGGAGGCAAGCGTACTCGGACGGACGGACAAAACACCTAGCTGGCATAGTAATGTAGATACTATACTATAATTAGAATGAATTCCAGTATGACACCCTGCCTGAAAAGGGCTGCTAACTTACATTCAGACAGACTTACATTCACTTACAACTTACAGACTAACATTCACGTTGCAGAAAATACATTGCAGTCACTATTGAGCGGTCAGAACCGGAGGGTGGCCCGCACAGTACCGTTCGAATTTCATCACGCTGGCGACGAAGCTGGGGTTGAGTTCTCTCCGTAGGATGTCTTGAAACTGAAGGTGGATACGAGGGTTTTCCACGTTTCCCGCAGAAGTGTGATGAGAATTTTTATGCTCATGCGACGCTGTGTTGCGGCGCGACAAAATACAGACCTTCTTGGCATAGATGTAGGCTTGCCGTTTGGTCGCGATGGACTCCATGTCCTCCAACCCATCTTGATATGGCCCACTTCGCAAGAGTTGAACGGAAAACGTCCTCCCTTCCTGCGTGTAGAAGGCGTAGCCGCCCAGTAGCAGCACAGCGGCTCCCACAGCCACCACAACGACCCCACAGACGCAGGCGCCGCAGCACAAGGTCCCCAACTTCCCCATTCTATGCACCGCACGCAAGTCGGTTTCAAAAACGTTATGTCGTTTAATACAGTTTTGATAGTCGGAATATCGCGATATGTCAAGTTCTTGTAGTTTGTTGCCGTGTATCCTTTCGTTCACAATATTATCTAGGGTGGTGATGCAATTGAGGCGTTAACTGCTAGGGTAATGTGTATTGCATAGCGTCAGCTGCGGTGCTGAACGTTGGATTAACTGATAAGACGGTTTTCTGCTTGCAAATGCTAACTGGAAGGCAGTTCTGCGTGACGTCTGTAGCGCAGATATCAGTGTCAATTGACGCAAGAACAGTTGATTTGTAGCTGGGTACTTGTACCTGGTGAAACGTGAAACGTAAAGAGTAACAATGACTCACTGACTTGTCTAACAGTAGTTGCAAACTGAGTTTCGCTCTTCACCGCGATCATTATGGGCCGATGGAAGATGTAGCCATTCTGTTATCATGCAGTTACCAGTCATTACGAGCATTAACGCTCAGTCTGAATACAGTCGGCCTTGTGGTACATATGTAGCAGGCGTCTCCACAGTCGCCTCACAAAGGTACGTATCAGCTGTTCAATGAAAGACTACTCAGCGAGAAGGCACACAGGAATTACTGGCGTACGATTGCATAGCAACCTTACAATGCATTTCTGAACTGTGTATGACTGACGGGTATGTAGGTGACACATCAGCCACAAGTGCAGCTTCGCAACACAGTAGTCAGTGTGTCCACCTTCAGGATCATATAATCCAATGTAGTACAGCAATATCAGTAATATTGTTACGGTAAAACTTGTGCGGTCGATCTTTTTGAGTCACTGCGGCAGTATAAAACAGTCGATGGCGATGAGGAGAAAGGGGGGAGGGGGGGGGGGGGAGTGAGCGCTTTCGCCGTGTAATGCGCCTGACAGACAACCGGGAATGCCGCGCCCAATTCTACACTCAGTCACTCGCCTTTAGTCAGCAAAAGTACTGTGCGGAAATTCTCAATTGACTTTGTCGAATTGTCTTGCAGCACACGCAAGCGGAAGATTAACCGAGTTCATTGCCACTGCTGACGAAAGTCGGAGGGAGTGGGACTGAGGTCTGTTGAATAAGTCTTCAAAAGTCACTTCTCTTGACGAAACTACAGACGAATACTCCTCGATCATTTTGATGCATCGCCGAGTCAGCCACACTGAATGAAGGGTACATAAGTAAGATGAATGTGCCGACGAAGCACGATTTCTAGCAGTTGGTTGAGTTGCCTTCCTTCTAAAGGAAATTGAAATTATGTCACACTACCAACAACATTCTGGCCACATTTTCTGCAGTCGAAAGTTCTGGCAAATATTTCCAATTCTGATAGTGTTCGCCGCGATTGTCATTGTTGTGGTTTATGCTGCGGTCTCTCGTGACAAATGGATTTCCTTTAAACCGCCATCTGGTGAGTGCGAGTGAGCAAAAGTGTTGCCGCTTTATGTAGTGCTTCGAAGCATCGTGTAAGGCAAATCGTCATCATTCACACCTTAGACCCGGTGGCTGTCAAGCTCGACCCTCGCTACCAGCAGTTGTACGAGGCGCTGGCAGCCTCGTTGAGCGATCCGAAGCACGCCGACGGCTGGTGGGCGGGCACCTACATTCGACTGGCCTGGCACGAATCCGGCAGCTTCGACCGATTCTCCAAAGATGGAGGCTGGGCCGACGGGGCTTCGATGCGCTTCCCTCCCGAGAAGACCAGCGGCCAGAATAAGGGGCTTGAGGTGGGAATAGTGATCCCAACTCGCTTTGAGAGCGCCTACTCGACTTAATAACACAATCCCATTCATGCTTTGAGGCGGCCAGACAGAGGCTGGCGAACGTTCGTCTGACCTACATGCTCAACAGAACCTGCGGAAGCGCGGGCCTGATTTCGTACGCCGATATGTGGAGCCTGGCCGGAGTGGCCGCCGTCCAAGAGAGCGGAGGACCCAGGATTCCCTGGATCCCTGGGAGAGTCGACACCACTAGTGGAGACCAATGTCCACCCAATGGCCGCCTGCCAGACGTCATGAAGACTCCGAGGGCCAGTGGAATCAGGGGAGTCTTCCAAAGGATGGGCTTCAGTGACAGGGAGACGGTGGCACTGATTGGAGGTGGCCACTCTCTGGGAAGGCTGAACCCAAAGACTAGTGGGTTCGACGGCGTATGGACCAGCGACCCCACCAAGTTCTCCAATGAGTTCTTCACGTGAGGGCCGAGTATTTACCTACACTTCAATCGGATTTGGCCGTACCGTTACGAACTCGTTTAGATCGCTTCTCGGTAAAGCGTGGTTCGAGCACCCTTCCCAGCCACGACTCTTCACAGCGGGGCGAAACTGTAGCGGTCTCAACATGCTGAACACCGATTTGGAATTGGCGGTCGATCTCGAGTATTTGAAGCATGCCCAGCTCTTCGCTAGGAACCCCGCAGCCCTCAACAGAGACTTCGCCAGCGCGTTTTCAAAACTGCTTCACTTGGGAATGAATACAACTGCTCTGCCTATAACAGACTAAGCCAGTTAACGTTAAATTAGCGTGTGCGCGATCCATGTTATCCAAATGTCGTATTCGGGCGAGTCAGCATCCACAATGCGTGTTCGTCAAATGAATGGGCCCTGGGCCGGTGTCGGGGCAGGGGGTTCGCCGACCGGGGGGGGGGGGGGGGTTGCAGTGCGTTGGACTTGTCGCGGTTCGACTCTTGTTCTCGAGCGGGCGGCCGCTGAGAAGTATTTGAATACACGCGGTATTTTTGCGGCATTTGGTTGGTGGTATTGAAATATATTCTACAGTATGCGCAATCTCGAACGACGATTCGGAGTGTATTCTTGTCTTACAAAGCCTTTGTTTATTACAATCAGCGTTTCTAACATAGAAATTTCGGTTTTGGATAAGTAGCACGTTTTCGAACGAATACTGGACAAACGCAATAGGTTTGCAATTAAGTTTGGTGCACAATTTAGGTGATTACATTGCGGCATTTAATCGACTTTACAATTTACATCTTCCCGTCATAGCATAATTTTGAACTCGGCGGCACTACAGTATTCCAGTTTTAAACACAGAAATATTTTCTCAGGAAAGCGCGCCGATTTGAATCACTTCCTTGACGATGCATGCAAACCGCGCGGGTTTGTTTCTTTACCGAGACGGTGGAGAACCGAGAGTCAACGTCAGCTTTGCAAAACAGAGGAGACGCAAATGGGGGGGGGGGGGGGGGGGAGAGGGAAGGGAAGGGCGGGGGGGGGGGGGCGAGCGACGGCGATCCTTCATGAGCAGCTGTGGGCCCTTCATCAAGGGCGAACGTTGGGGAGTTACACCAAGCGCTGGCAGAACGCCAATCGTATTCGAAGGGGTGGTGCTGCTGCCCCCCCACTCCCCCACTTCTGGAAAACATGAGATGAGGGCGTGAGGGGGCATGCCAGGTCTAGCCTTGTACCACCATGTAGCTCAACAATTCGCACGACGCCTCGGCTTCACTACAAAATTTGACACGTCAATTCTTATTTGATCTAGAGGTACCTGTAATCGTTATCTGTGGTGCCGTAAACTTTGATGTGTGCTATGACTCTGAAGAAATTGGCCTCGACCATGTATGTGCGTGCCTGTCAATACTACACCTTCCCGTTCTCTCTCTCTCTCAACTCGCGCATCACTTCAAATCCAGACGCCACAGCGCCTCAGGGGTGCCATATGGCTGCCTGCGGGGCACTGGAAGGCCTCAGCAAAGGGCGGGTACTGTCGCATTGGCTCAGACCCCCTCCACTGGACGCCTCTAGCGCTGGTGCTACACCACATGTGCGTCCAGGAGAGGAAATAGAGCTGCTGAGGGGTGAAGTTGGACAGTGGACCTGCCATTCTCTTGGTAGAGCCCGGAAGCGACCCTGTGAAGGCTATGTAAGCCGCTGGCATTCCTGAAAGAGTGAACGCGATGTCGCTGATGTCTTGCGACACACAGAACGTAGTACTCCTCAGTCACCAATCTGATCGGAGAACGTTTGTCCGATTTGTCCATTGATGAGGGGGTTGAGCTTTCCGTTGGCGCAGACTTCTGGGTAGATCTCGCAGAAGCGATCCACCATGCAGTCGCGGCTGTCGTTGAAGTGTCTCAGCGTCACCTCGTCAACCAGCATGGGACGAAGGTTGCCGTCCGCGTCGAAGAACGGGGAAACGTTTGGGTCGTAGCCGTGGCCGATTTCGTGGCCGATGACCCCTCCTGTGGCACCGTAGTTCATCACTGGCGGCAGATTGTTCTGGTAGAATGGAGCCTGAAATGGCGTCAAATCTCAAATACTTCCACTTTTGAGACATACTGGGGCTATATAATGTGTGTTGGCACCTGCAGAATCGCGGCTGGCATGGTGAAGGAGTTGTAGGTGGGGCTGTACCAGGCGTTGACAAAGGACGGGTTCTCGTTGTCAAATTTCATCACAGGCTGGCCCACTTTGACTAAGTTGGCGTTGGCAAAGTAACGACGGGCCTTCAAGAGGCTGACGAGGGAGTCGTCCGTCTCTGACAGATCGAGCGCCGAGTAGACTTTGTTCAAGTACTCGTCAGATAATATGGCGTCAGAGTAGGCCTGATTGCCGAACGCCTTGCGGAGTTTGTCCAAAGAATTTACTTTGCTCTGGCCAACCAGCCACTCTGCCCGATTGAGCACTTCTTCGAAGCCGCCCTTGACTAGCCCAGCCATCAAATTGACCTCTGACCTCAGCTGCGGAAGACCTTGCGTGTTGTCGAAGTAGATTCGGCCCAGGGCTTGCGGCAGGTAAAGACCCACCTGAAGTACAGTGATCCTACTACGTAATTGGCATGAGGGACACCGCACTACATTCGAGCGATAGGATCTTAGAACTTCTGACAGCGCATGCACTCACCAACGTGATGCATAGACTTTCTTGCTTGTTGGGCATTTCTGGATCTCTCCCCTAGTGTATTGTGTTCTTTTGTTCCTCGTCTCGCTATGTACCCGCGTCTTCCCCGCATTCCTTTTGATTCGGTTGGTTGTTCGCATTACGCGTATACCGTATACCCGTGTGGCTCCTTCGGTTCATTTCGAGTGACCAGTGACCCGTTTAGCAGTTTTCGCCGCGTCTGCGCATCAAAGGCCGTGCTGTGATTGGTGTGCAGGCGGGAGTTTTTAGCAGTGTGGTTTTGGGTTTGCTTTTGAATTTTGAAGTGTGTGAACCAAAGTGTTTCGTTCGCTGTGCGCCTACGACTAAACCGCACACTGGGAAGCGGCGGATGTGCAGTAGCGGACTGAATTTGCCTCTCGACAGCGAGTTTCGTCCGACGATATTGCCAAGTCGTCACTTTCACAGCACCCGAGAAGGGAAGAGCGAGAGGGCTATCACGGGCTCACGTCTGTATCTTTCGTAGTTTTCCTGCCAGAAGACCCCCGTTGAGTGTAATCTCTCGTAGCCACTGGTCCCTGGGCGTAATAGTCCCACACCATGGCGTATTGTGAGAGTCTCACCACGCGGTGTTGTTGAGGCTTCACTTCCGGACGATTGGCCGATCCGACTACCCGGCGAAGAAGGTCACGGCGGGGTGGCCAACTCGGCGTCGACCGGAGCGGTGAAAGGAGCAACGCCGTCGGAAAGAAGCGGGCATCGACAGGGCAGCAAGTGGGACTTCCAAGGAGACGCCGGATCGGAAGGTACTTGAGCTCTTACTCATGGAGGAAGCGACCACGCGTCTTCGAGGCTGCGAGACGTTACGCGAAGGTACGATAGGCGCCTCGTCGCTGCGGGATAGGGCGAAGAAGAGTAGGAGTGAGGAAGCAGCTGTGCGCGTCCGCGGAACGGCCAGCGAGAAGAGAAGTGGTAGGCAGGAGAAGCGTCAGTGTAGGGGGAGTAGGGAGCAGGCCCAGGAAAGCGCCCAGGCGAGAGGGACAGTTGCACTTGAGTCATGGGAGGCAACAGCGGCCGGGGAAAAGGAGGAAGGCAGGTCTGCGACGCACGGATGGAGGACCCGCTTTAGTGAGCCGAACGGTCGCCCCATTGTCGAGAACTCCACCGGAGGCGCCGTAGACGTTCGCATTAGGCGGCGAGTCCCCGGCTATAAGCGCAAGGTAGAAGGCCGACCGACTCACCCCGAGTATAGCGAGGTTCACCGGACTCTCTGCCGTCCATACAAGCCGACGCTGCCTAGTCTGCCACCCGCTCCCAAGTCGTCGCGCCGTTGGTATACGGTGGCTAACCCATCAGTGAACCTGTCTTCGTGTGTGCACCATCTGTGTCGTCAGAAGTTCGTCTCAATGTTCGTCTGGGTGCAGATCTCCCTTTTCTACGCGACAGGATTTGTGCTCACAAGTGGTTTTGCCGGGATTCCTCCTTTCAATCCATTTGTCCCCCCACCAATGCCTTTACCCTCCTCTCGCCGAGGTCAGCAGCTGAATACGACAACACAAGTGCCGCAGACATTGATTCAGATGAGACAGCCTCATAGAACGGCTAGGGCCGAGAGACTGAGTAACATCTGTCAATACGAGACAACTCCTGACAGAGACGAGCCAGAAGCTAAAGACACGATTCGGGTGTTAGGCGACCGTACGGCATGGATGAAATTCTGCGACAAGGTCAGAGACAAGCAGAAAGCAGAGCGGGCCAGAGGAATCGACCCATTAGCACGATTCGGGCTACAAAGGTTCCCACTGACCCAGCCTACAAATCGATCGGCTAAAGCTATCAACATAGCAGAAAAGTTGGGTATTCAGTTTCAACAACCAGCCGCCAAGCCGCAACAGGATACGTCATCCTCAATACAACCGGCTAGTATACAACTACAATCGTCAGTTGTCCAGGCGGTAAAGACACGATCGCAAACGGCAGCCGAACAAAACGACGCCACGCCAAGGGTTACGAACGAAGAGTTACCTGGCAGTTCCTCTCAACAACAGGAATTAGAACAACTACCAGAAGAACCACCGGAACAACCACCAACTACAGGGATCCCGATCGAAGTTCCTCTCCCTCTTTCCAATTACGGTCTGAATCGAGAATTGGAAATGCGAGGTGAGATAGGAGCGTGGAAAGATGCACTCGAGAGATGGGAAAATCAAGGAGACCTCGAAATCGCTAGAAACGCCCAGAGGCTCGACCCACAACTATTAGAAATCATCGAAAAATTGGAACGCGGTCCAGTATCAGTAGGGAAGAAAGACTATTTCCTTCGCGACGGCTTGCTGTTTATCACCTCTATGGCCGGCGATAGGATAGTCGTCCCTCGTCAGGAAAGATACCGATTAATCAAAGAGGCACATTCCTCGCTGACGGGTGGACATTTCGGCCCAGCTAAGACTAGACACCGCCTCCAGAGAAAGTGGTACTGGCCCAAATTGGAGTCAGATGTGTGGAATGTCATCCGCTCGTGCGTCACGTGTGCCGCCCGCCGAGGACAAGGCCTTCCGGCGCAACCTCTCCTTCAGCCGTTGGAAGTTCCTCTTCTTCCTTTGGATAGAGTGGGCATCGACGTGCTGACAGTAGGGAAGAGCGTGAAAGGGCAATCCTACATTCTCACTCTAGTCGACCACCTGACAAGATTCATCTGGGCTTATCCAATGTTCACGGAACAGACGGAAGAAGTTGTCGACGTGCTAAGAAACCACTTCTTCAAACACGTCGGCTTTGTCAAGACACTCCTATCAGACCGGGGATCGAATTTCCGCTCGGAGATCACGGAGAAGCTGATGAACATCTATGGAATCAAGCAGGCGTTCACTACACCACTCCACCCAGAGTGCAACGGGTTAACTGAGAAAGTGAACGGGATTCTTCTCGATGTCTTAGCAAAGACAATCTATCGACACAATAGCGATTGGGTCGAGGTGCTAGGCGACGTCTGCGTAGCTATCAATTGCACGCTGCAGAAGCGCCTTGGAAACAGCGCCTTTTACGTCTTATTCGGAAGAGAGCCCAATCTGCCGTCAGCGTCAGTATTCGAGAAGATACCATCTCCTTACGCCTGGACCATGGATAATTGGCTCGACCGTCTACCACACGACCTCCGTCTGATTTGGAAAGAAGCCAGAATCAATCTAGAGAAAGCGCAGGCAGACACAAAGCGCTATACCGATAAGAAAAGACGAGGCGTAACATTCAAGGCCGGCGATCGCGTGTGGGTGAACTACCGTAATCCTCGCGGGTCGAAATTGCAGTTACGCTGGTACGGCCCATATACGATTCGGCGGATAGGCGCGAACGGTGTAGCGGAAGTCGTCCTAGAAGGTCTCACGGACAAAGAAGCAGTCAGAGTCAACGCCAACCGCCTCTGTCACTGCGACGACCGCATCCCATTCGGCGCGCGCCCATTGAAACCAGACGAGCCAACTCGGCACCACAGGGAAGGGAGACATAAGCGGGAGGCATGTGCGCGTGTAACGGCGAGCGTCGATAACGCGTGGTCGCTATCGGTTCGATCGGCGACGGCCTCCCCTCCCGCCCTATCGATCATCCCATCCCCGCCGTCTCGTAATTGCCCCCCTACCGATTCGATCGGGTTGGAAGACGATACCCCCCTATCTGCCATCGTCATCCCTCCAGTCATTACTTCTTCATTCAACTGGTTTTCTTTTCGTGGGAAGACAGGAGCGGCCGGCTACAGCCTAAGAGGATTTCACCGACTGTTCGGACGACGAGTCGCGGAACGACTACATTGCGGCGGTCAGAAACCGAAGAATTCCATACAGCTTCGAGGAATTCAAAACCTTTGACGCCATGTCACTGGAGACGGCCGACCGCAACGCGCAGCGCTACCAGTTCCAAGTGCCGACGTGGATGTACACGCGCAGAGACTACCGGGCGACGGCGGCTCCTGCGCCACCCCACGAGGTCATCGAACGCAAATTCGACCGCTTCCACCGCTACGTCAGAGAGCTTCGCGGCGAGCTGAAAGTTGCCAGAGTCGCCAGACGACAGCACGAGTGGGAGGAGCAGAAGAAGCGAGAAGGCCTGGCGCGCAGGGCGGAAGAAAGAGCCTACGAGGCCAGAAGCGGCCGACCAAGGGAACCGGTTTTCGGATTCGGGCCCCCCATCGGACAGCAGCCGCGTTCGACAGTAACCGTCCCCCTCTCGCCAATCACCTTCGCTCCGCCCTCGGCGCGAGAACAGCAAGGGCTGAGGCGCTTTGAGGGTGAGGGGCCGAAACGACGATCGAGCGAGGCGGGAAGGACACCCAGTCACCATCGGCCCCCCTTGCAACGCGGCGTAGAGTCCAGATACCATAGGAAGACGCCGGAATCCCCCATGTTCCACGGCCCAAGGCAGACGCCGCTGTCTCAGGCTAGACCGCCCCCGCACTACCAACAGCCCACGTCGGAACACAGGAAGAAGGAAGAGCGTGAGCGCGACCGCGAGCGCGAGCGCCGCGAACGGGAACGCGAGCGCGGTGACGACTCCCGCCGACGAAGGCACGCCTCTCTTGGCTCCCACGTCCGAAGGGACAGCAGAAGTGGCCGGGACCAACCGAGTGAAAGGGAGAAAGAGAGGGAGCAGCGCAAGGAGAGGCCACGCTCGCCGCAGCCACCCCAGAAGCGCCGGTTGGAGGAAGATCGGAAGCAGGAGGAGGCGAAGCGAAGGAAGGCAGAGCAGGAGGCGAAACAGCAGCAACAACGACCGTCGACAAGCGCCGCGCCGACGCTGCCAGTCCATGAACGGCTTGGGCCGAGGACGTTAGGCACAGCGGCCGGCGGCGGCGGCGGCGGCGGCGGTGGTGGCAACGGTGGCAAACCACCCCGACCGCCCAGGAAGCCGCGTAAGCGTTACGGCAAGGGCAGAGGTCTACGCCACCTGGTCACGAAGCTGTGGACGGCTCCGACTAAGAAGCAGCTTTCTCAAGCCGCGGCGGAGTGGAAGGAAACCATCCAGGAGGTCAAGGTCGCCAGAGAGGCGTTTGGCATGCCAACGGCCCTGAAACAGAATCGTTTGGCGGCGTCCCGTGAGAAGTTGGCGCGCCACTTCCTGCCGGTCAGGCCGGACGGCGACCCCATCCACAAGGACGACGTCATCAAGGGCGAAGTCATGGCCGACGTCTACTTTGCGCTGACGGGAAAGTCTATTCCCCAGCTCGACTCCATCGAAAGAGTGTACGTCAACTCGGAGGCGAAGCTGAAGGAGGTCTGCAACGACATCTACTACCATATGGACTACACGGGCTGCTACGTGCTCCTGTGCGACACCGAGCACTGCAACTTCACGGAGCACCTCGACCCCATCAACGCGTTTGACGCGAAAACCATCGTTTTCAAGAATAGGTGGTGGAAGGAGCATCCCGGTGTCCCGCTGCCAAAATGGAAGGGCCTGAATGAGGAGATGCTATTCAAAGGGCCGCATCCCGACGTCGCGCAGGCGAGAACCGGTACCCAGATGGCGACCACGCTGCAGATCTCCACCCTGGACTGCGCCATCAACATCATCGTCGACCTCCGCTTCTGGACCAGACAGCTGGAGAAGAACTACCCCCACCGCTATTTCTTCCCAGAAGAGTTGCACAATCTCTTCTCCTACGAAGGGCTCAACTCGAAGGGAAAGGTCAGGGCGCAGCCCAAGGTTCTACTGTTGTTTTGGGATTTGAAGAACGACCTACAGGCCCTCTACAACACCTACTACACGGGCCACGACGACCGGTGGGTCTATTTGGCATCGAAGCGCCGATTTGAGGCCGGAGAGTTGAAGAAGACGGCCAGGCAAGTGAAGGAATTCCGCCGGCCCCTTCCCAACTTGTTTATCGAACGGCCGTACAACGACGATTTTCGCGGATTCTACCACTGGTTCTGGCACATCGGCGACCTGGCCGAATTCTGCTGCTTGCCCGGGATTCGCCTCGGCTTCGAGCAGGTGGAGAAGCGGAAGGTCTGGCAGCATCTCCACACGAGGACGGTGGTGATGACGAAGGCGTTCGTCGAGGTGACGGAGCGCCCCGACTGGGCCGTCAAGTACGCGCTCACCGGCGACTGGGCGGAGGATATGCAGCGACGAGCCAGCATGCGGATCAAGAAGAACTGGCGGCCGGGAGATGGGAAGCCGGAGGACAAATGGGGCAGTCCTCTCGTCAGCTGGTTCGCCGGATCGCCGCTGCACGACACGGCCCACCCGCATCGGCAGAAGCTGCTTGACTACATGCAGTTCGATTGTCGGCAGATGTCGGTGATTGCCCTCTACCTGTGCCTCAACTTCGCGTCCTTCGACCTGAAGGTGACCCAGTCCTACTCCTGGTACTGGGGCATGGACAGGCTGCGCCTCTACTGCCGCAACCTGATCCGCACTCGGCAGAGGGACGCCAAGAGGAAATGGCTGCTGCCGCCGGCGTTCTCGATCTCCTCGGGGGAGGGCGAGGAACAGCAAGGGCTGAACCCTAACCCCCTGGAGGAGGGAGAGGAAGCGCCGGCGCCCATGGTGCCGGAAGAGGACCACGTCGAGTTCCCCAAGGAGGTGGCCCAGCTCATCCGCACGTGGGTCAAGGAGCAGCTGGACGACGACGTGCGACGGGACTTCGCCATTGGCTCGCACCCGGCCATGGGCGACTCCATGACGTCGAAGTTGGACGAGGACGGGGTCCCCTTTGCTGAACAGGTGGGCGCCGCCCTGAACCGATTCGACGCAGCCAGTCAGTTTGAGGCCCGTCCGTTGGCGTGGGCGGCCCTCTACCACAACGTCGCCAACTACACTTTGTTCGCTGAGCTTCCGCACAGGGGACTGCGCCAGGCGACCGGCAATTGGCGGGACGGAATCATCGAAGGCCTCGCCGAGAAGCTGGCGTCTTCGGATCTGCCGCGCGAGCCCCAGAAGTGGTCGGAGAAGCAGCAGCGAGTGGTGGACGTCGCCCTGGAATCCACTAAGAAGGAGCTCTACAAGAAGTTCGAGAGCGGCTACATGACGACCAAGGGCGTCCTTACCACCTTCGCCAACTCGCTGCAGGTCAAGGTGAGCCGAGGGGAAGCCAAGATAGCCGCGCAGCAAGAGAGAATTGAGCAGCTGCAAGACGAACACGCGGCCACGAGGGAGCGGTTGGCGAAGTCGTTGTTGGTAGCGGCCGACCGGCTGAAGATGGGCGACACCCAAACGGCCGGCGAGGAATTGGAGGCCCTGGCGGAAGAGTGGCTGGAGCAGGGCGAGCAGGACAAGGCCGCCAAGGAGTTGGAAGCGCAGGAGGCGGCCGAAGTCGCTGAGGAAGTCAGAGCCAAGGCCGAGGAACAACTGGCCAGACTGCGGAAGAAGAAGGCGATTGCCCCGCCCACGGCCGCCGACATCAAGCTGAAACAGCTCTACGAAGAGCAGGAAGAGACCCGGCGCAAAGAGTTCGAAGACCAACAGCAGGAGCTCTTCGACCTGTTGCTGGTCGACGCCGACTACCCCGACGACGAAGTGGACATCGACAACGTCGTCATCGGCAACTCGTGGGCGGAGAGAGAGAACCCGGCCGATAGGACGCTGGAGGCGATCCAGGACACCCAGATCGGCCGCAACCTAGCCGAGCTTCGCAAGCAGCGGATCCTAAAACAGCAAGGGCTGAAGGATCCGCAGCTGCGCAAGGAGCACCCGGCCCTGGGGGCGGGTTGGGTCAAGCTCGAGGCCTGCCGAGACGTCCCGTACAAGGACGCCGCTACGGAGACCCCGATTGAGGTGCCGCACACCGTGTTGGACGACGGGGAAGACCAGGAGGAAATTGAGGACGACGAGAAGGAGGGAGTGGAGGAGCACCTCGAGGCCCAGCAGATGGAGGACGAGGAAGGCGAGCTCATCACCATCATGTGAGCGGTATCGAGCTTCGACTGCTGATCTCGGGGACGAGATCTGTCGAGGGGGGGGGGGGAGAATATGTTGGGCATTTCTGGATCTCTCCCCTATGTTCTTTTGTTCCTCGTCTCGCTATGTACCCGCGTCTTCCCCGCATTCCTTTTGATTCGGTTGGTTGTTCGCATTACGCGTATACCGTATACCCGTGTGGCTCCTTCGGTTCATTTCGAGTGACCAGTGACCCGTTTAGCAGTTTTCGCCGCGTCTGCGCATCAAAGGCCGTGCTGTGATTGGTGTGCAGGCGGGAGTTTTTAGCAGTGTGGTTTTGGGTTTGCTTTTGAATTTTGAAGTGTGTGAACCGAAGTGTTTCGTTCGCTGTGCGCCTACGACTAAACCGCACACTGGGAAGCGGCGGATGTGCAGTAGCGGACTGAATTTGCCTCTCGACAGCGAGTTTCGTCCGACGATATTGCCAAGTCGTCACTTTCACAGCACCCGAGAAGGGAAGAGCGAGAGAGCTATCACGGGCTCACGTCTGTATCTTTCGTAGTTTTCCTGCCAGAAGACCCCCGTTGAGTGTAATCTCTCGTAGCCACTGGTCCCTGGGCGTAATAGTCCCACATGCTCTGTAATCTGCGGCCCTTGTCCTGCTGGGTTGAGCAGTCTCTTCCCAACTGGTTTCACCATCGGCTTTCTTTCAGGAAAGAATGAAGTAGGGCCTGCCTGGACGTTTCCCAAAGGCTGATCTCTATTCAAACCACCAGAGCTTCGCACGATAGGCGATGGGTTATTGAACAACTGCAGAACTGGGAGAAGTAGCAGGTTCTGCTGTTCCCTTGGTGTGAGGGACTTTAAATAGGCGGTCAGTGCTCTTCCGTACTCTGGTCGCACTAAAGCTATCACCGTCCTCTTTCCCTCAGCTGGATCGAAGTTGCCAGTGGCTGCAAATGGCAGTGAAACGTTGTTGAGTTTGAAGCAAGCTGGTGCTAGAGAGTTCATGTCAGTGAGTCGTTTGTTTACATACCGTACCAACCTGCATGCTCAACGAATGTGTTCAAGTCGATGTCTGGGAGCGACTCATCAGCGACGCCAAATGTCAGTCGTTCGGTGAATGCCGTCATTTGGTACCCCTCAGCTCCCCAGTCGGTCGAGTAGGGCCTTTGTTCCAACTGCAAGCGTGCAAATCACAACTGCGCAGCTGCAAATGTTGGTCACTTGACAAACGCTACTGAAAGCGCCAAACCTCGTTCTGGAACATGGCGTTAATGCGATCGACGTGAGTCTTCATTCTCCCCACGTCTGCCACCACTTGGTCGTCAGTTGCACCGCCGCCAAGGAAGTCCCTTAGTGATTTCAGCTGTTCAACCATGGCTTCAGTGTCAGCAATATCACCTGCTGTGGCGAACTGCACATAGAGAATCTGATTCTGAGCGGCGTCAATGTCGTTCCAAGTGAATAGGTGAACTGAGTCCTTGGGAAGAGGTGGAAAGAACTTGAAGAAACTGTAGCTGGCACCAAGCTGGCCGTTCGATTTGCCCAACGTCTGAATAATGTTGTGAGATATTGTACTCTCGATTGTGTTAGCATTACGAGCCACTCTTACCTGTTCGTAGCTCCAGTCATTTGGTGGAACGAAGTAGCCGTCGACTGCAGGGAATCCTCCAAAATCGGCCAAGATGTGTTTCAGGAATTCCTTTCTTTGATGCAAGTCGTCGTTTTGTCCAAAGGCCACGCATGAGTCGAAGGCGATTTTCGTTTGCCTCAGCGCCCGCGGTGTTCGTGGGTTGGACTGCTGAAGAGCGCATTCAGTCAAGTCTCGGGTAACTTCGTCCCACACCAAAAGAAACTATGTACGCACGTCGATTCGTTTCAGGCCATCGACGACGACCACGTTCGTCTCCTGCTGAATGAGCGCGTCGTAACTGAGGTAGTCGACTTCTTCTCCAGGTGGCACCCAGCTGTCCACCCATCTTCCACAGCTGAAATTGCTGAAGTCCTGACAGGGATCGACGGTGGGTTCCACGGCGGACTCGAAGTAGGCCGAGCCCAGCTGCCAGCCTTCGTCGTAGGACAGCTGGCTTGTGGACTCGTCCACCGTGGCTGAAGCACGCGTCATGATATAGTGCAGTGTGCGCGGTTCATCTTGCAGGGGTTGCTGCTGGGTACACATCGAGTTCAACCCACTGATCAGTCCAACTTGTAGACCGAGATCGCGCCTCAAGTCCCCAAGTACTCTGTAGAGGTCAACGATGGAGTAGGTCTGCGCGTCTGGTCCAACTTGGCCAATCTCGAAGTGGATCACGAGCTGATTAGGCTCTGGCACTGGAACTTCCGATCTGAAAACGGCTGCCAACTCCAACTACAGACCTCTGTACATATGTATGATACAGAGCAGTTACTAATGAGTAGTCGGAAAGAACAGCGTGGTCCGCACCGTTCGAATTTCATCACGCTGGCGACGAAGCTGGGGTTGAGTTCTCTCCGTAGGATGTCTTGAAACTAAAGGTGGATACGAGGGTTTTCCACGTTTCCCGCAGAGTGTGATGAGAATTTTCATGCTCATGCGACGCTGTGTTGCGGTGCGACAAAGTACAGACCTTCTTGGCATAGATGTAGGCTTGCCGTTTGGTCGCGATGGACTCCATCTCCTCCAACCCATCTTGATATGGCCCACTTCGCAAGAGTTGAACGGAGAACGTCCTCCCTTCCTGCGTGTAGAAGGCGTAGCCGCCCAGTAGCAGCACAGCGGCTCCCACAGCCATCACAACGACCCCACAGACGCACGCGCCACAGCACAACGCGCCAAACTTCCCCATTCTATGCACCGCACGCAAGTCGGTTTCAAAGGCGTTATGTCGTTTAATACAGTTTTGATAGTCGGAATATTGCGATATGTCAAGTTCTTGTAGTTTGTTGCCGTGTATCCTTTCGTTCACAATTTTATCTAGGGTGGTGATGCAATTGAGGCGTTAACTGCTTGGGGAATGTGTATTGCATAGCGTCAGCTGCGGTGCTGAACGTTGGATTAACTGATAAGGCGGTTGTCTGCTTGCAAATGCTATGTAACTGGAAGGCAGTTCTGCGCGACGTCTGTAGCGCATATATCAGTGTCAATTGACGCAAGAACAGTTGATTTGTAGCTGGGTTGTGAAACGGATGCAGGTGTATTGTACTTGTACCTGGTGAAACGGACAAGTAACAGTGTACTTGTGTACCCGTTGTAAGGCACCTAGGTGGACCAGAAAGACGAAGCTTATGATGAAGGTTTAACACGCTCTGGCAACAATATATTCAGGCGTGAAAGTACATATTGCTGGGCTTCCATACATGCAGTGCAAGTAGTGTTGTAGGTAGGTACTTACGTCAGATAAAAACTTGATTGGCCGCGTATCGGCGATGTTCTGCCTTTAGAAAAGGCCCATACCCAGCCGGCACACTTCGAGTCGATCTCCTGCGAATTGAACGATTGCGTGCGTACGGCAAAGCAAACTACACTTCACAGAAATGAACTATAGCGTGCTGCTTGCCGCTATAACAATGTGGCCCATCGTTTCAGCGGGTATCAAAGTTAGCAAACTCGAACGCTTCCAATGCGCTGGTGCTACGATATCGGTGACTTGCCAGTTTGTATTCGTACAAATCTACAGCCTCGCGATCTATCTGAGAAGTGCGCAGGAGGCAGCTCTGGAGAAACTCGATCGTCAGTTGGAGGAGTCGAGACGAGTGGGATTGAAAGAATTCTTATCCAGCGACATTTCTGAACAGGGAAATTACACGAAGACGCTTCAACGATTCACCGCCAGTTACACCATTCTCCAGTCGGCAAGGAAACGCCTGCATGCTGAAAGTGACAAGAAATTGAAGACACTCGAGGCTAGTATGTATGTACCTTACTGTGCCTTTAGTAATATAGGTATGTTCACATGAGATTCAGATTAGGCTAGCATATTGTACCGTATTATCTTTTGAAAGCACCATACTGTACAACATTGCAGGACGCCTTGAACGACCTAATGGACTTCTTGCAAGGTCTCGTCCGACTGCCCTTCCATCCTTGGACCTTGTAAGTGCAGCGATGTACTAGCAAAGTCATACAGCGCACATGCTCTCTTGTTTCAATTGAGAAGATGAGAGAATTGACTTAAATAGAGGGGCAAAGCGTTAATAGTAATGGTACAACTGCGGGTTATTCCCTCTACCTACGAGGGTCACTTGTTGAAGGTTCGATGGTCGGGGTGCTTATTGGACGAAATAGGGTATGCGTGTCGTGCGTGATGTTCAGTTCAACCGAAGACATAAAGGACATGGTGAAGGAGGACTGTCTCGGAGCCTGGCCGTACTCTGAGATGGTAGAGAGGGATGAGAACGCTGAGGCGGCTGCCGAAGCCCTCGGCCGAAGCCTCACAACTCACTTCGTCTTCTTCGTCGACTACCGGCCAAAGCTATGCGAGGTACGTACATAGTACGCCGCCCAGCTTTTGTGGTCTTAGAAGAGCTGCGCTGAGCGCAGCATTGGGGGTTTCGACACGTAGAAGTGCCTTTTCGTACATTTGTCAAGATTTAGAATCGCCTGCCTTTGTGCAAAGGTTACAAAGGCTACCGTACACCAGAAATTCCGCAGTGGAACGACCGGAGCGCTCGCCTATGCCACCGCCTGCCGCACTGAACTGTACACCATCGACTATGACGGTCCTTTGAACCATTACGTTAGGTGAGAGAGGAACAAACCCGAGGTACACACGCCATCACGATCACAGTTTGACCACACCAACTTGCAACTTTGCAACGCACGCAGGCCGCTGGCGGGGACCATCACCATCTGCATAGAAACTTTCACCCGGCGCGAGATCTTCTCAACTGTGGCCCACGAGGCGCTTCACGCAATGGTATGTGCAGAGTTATGTCCAGATTCCATTCGTAATCCACACATTCCGAAGTTTCTGCATTTGATAAAACGATCCTTTGAAGGGGTTCATGAGTAGCTTCGTTTTCAACGCTCGCGGCAACAACACCCTTGTGCTCGTGAGGAAGTGGCATCGCGACGGATCGCAAGGAGTGGAAATTGTTACAGCTCCCTTTGGCCGAAATGTGTGCGCGTCCAGACGAGTTACAGAGCACGTGCAATGTGCCTTGTTGCACGAGTCCCGTCACAACAAAGTAGGTTAGGTAGGCATGTATGCCATGGTGGGACTGGGAAGAGACACAAACTCGATGCAAAAGTTGGCAAAAGTTGCGCTTGCGGCTGTTTGTGCTTGAAGAATGAGAGCAACTGGTGTAGGAACTTTTGAAGCGCAAGCGCGATAAATACCATGTTGTAACAATTTCCACTCCACGCATGAAGGAGACAAGCAGGCTTTCAAGCCGGCCTTTTTCTTCACGGGAAACAAAACAAAGGTTGGGCGTCCCACGCTATATCCCCAGAAATGAGTAGGTACAGGTGTCTGACTTTCGCCAGTGTGACGCAGGTGCCATTTTCAGCACACACACACACACGACCTCTTTGCAACTCAACTTTTTAATTTTTAGGCGGTGTAGTATCACGTACACAAGTTTAATATTTCTCCATATCGGAGCTTGTTGAACATCTTGTAAGTACAGAAGCTTGTCGTAGAATCAAGTGCGCGCAGATGGCGTATTCCTCCTCCGCACTTCAGAAGGCCGTGAGGGAGCATTTCGGCTGCGACGACTTGCCTGGGGCGGAGTTCGAGAACTACGGTTACGTGTGGCAGTCACGTGTCAAGCCCTTCTACTTCGACGAGCAACAGGCCAGAGAGGAGTGGCACGCCGACGAGCTGCTGCAAGGCAATAGGTCTAGAGAAGAAAGAAAGAAGCTGGTGAGAGGTGGCTACGGCCACTTGGAGTACACGTTGTTCCAGGTGGGTTGGGGGAGCAGGTGGTTGTGCGATTGCGCCCTAATACGCTACATGTACAGTGTGACTAGATATGTACGTATGATGTGAATTGTGAAGTCCCTCGTGCTGAATGATTCTAGACCTTTGTCGGCTAGCTGTTGATTTCATGCAATTGACCACAGAGTCGCTAATGAAGTTCACAACTCGGCCAAGAAGTGCCAAGAGTGATTCTTGAGTGCAGACAGTTGGGCGAATGATTACTATCGCTGAATACTATCGTATGCATACGTGATGGACCCTGCCTGTTAGCCTATCCGTCAAATGATCGCACTGTGCTTAACTCTCAGACGGAACTCATGACTTCTGTGCCAACACCCAACTTGGAAGTGTATTTGTCCGAGATCACTATGGCCTATCTTGGGGAAACCATGCGTTACAGGTAAGCAGACCGATGCCAAACGTCCGAATGAACAGCATCCAGCTTGTAATTCAATAAATGCCGACTGACTCGCCTTCCTCTCTCAGATTCGATCGCGACTTTCTGATGTCCGAGAGGTTCACCGAGTATGGAATTCTGCCTCCACACAAATTCTGGTATGGCAAAGGTTTCGGATGCGCCTTTGCCAACGAAAGCTGTCAACATTGGATTGAGAGAAGAAAATTCCATAGGTGAGACTCTACTCTAGCCATATCGCCTGCTGAGGAGCTGCCTGTTTGTTGGGCGCCCTGTAGTTGCTCCTTCATTTGCACAGTCACCGCACGAGTCCAAATAGCGATTAATTCAGCGACGCACCCAGCTTTCCATTCTGCACACTGGAGAATATAGAAACTCGTAGTCTCACCGTATGCTCAAAATTTGACGAGCCTATCGACGGGGTATACTGCCAAGCAACCGATCAGAACAACTTTAATCTGGACAAGCCAAAGGTGATACAGGTCATCCAGTCCTCCCCCCTCCTCATCTCCAACGAGCTACCATGTACAGGGTTTTTTTTAATTCGGGTCGACATACCTATGTCCATGATATGTGTTATGTTGAGGTGTCAATTCATCTTTGTGGCCGCAAGTTACAAGGTGTCAAAATGTAAGTAGAAATTTGAGGTTGCACACAATTATATTACGCAAAACTCGCACGTTTCTCAGCCAATTTTGACGGGGCTACATTCATTAGATTGAGAAGATTACAAGCTTTCATATGTTCCAAGAACGAGTTGCGTACCGGGTTTTTATACTCCACAAAAAGTGTGGAGTATATAGCGGTTGTGCGCGAAAGTAGAAATTTTAACCGGATGGCGTTCGCGCATGAAGCGGCCGATTTGCAAACGGTCTTTTGCGTTGGGTAGGCCTAGTGGGTGGGCAGCGTGCACGACATATGGGGTCACGCTGCGGAACCCCGCTGACGGGAAATTCAAATATTTAAATTTTCAAAGTACTGAAAATTGGGTTGGGCAAGGTAGAACTCGAAAAAGTTGCATATAATGGTATATACTATCTTTTGATATGTTGTAGTACTCGATAGGGCTGAGGGTGGAAAAAAAGAATTGGATCGCTGCGAGACCCATTTTGGCGCCCAATTTGAAAAATTCGCGATTTTTGGGCCTTTTCCAACTTTGACGGGTTGCTGTGCGAGCTAGGTAGCAGCTAGAGTGGCGAGACCACTCTTGTTGCTCCTTCCCAGATGTCCTCTATCGAATGAGCCATAAACGGAGAAAATCCGTCGAAACACAAAAAACTTTCTTACACTGCGACTTTTTCGACTCCGGGGTCGAAAATTGCGATTTTCGCGTTTCAGCGTCTGTAGCGCTCGAATGCGTTGCCGAATCGTTCCAAAAGTGGTTTTAAGCGATTCTACGTTGAAATCTGGGCCAGAAAAGTGTTTTTGACAAATTTGCAGCGCTACAGTAACCCTGCGGCGTCCATTTCAATTTTGGGTGTACGGTCGACTTTGCCAATATTATACTCGATTTCGGGGTTTTCGGGGGCGCTGATTATGAATTTGGCATTCGTTTAGCGTTTAGATGATGTTTGAACGTACCTACGACGAATTTGTAAGCTACTGTACCCTAAGTGCAGAATTTCAGTTCCCGGAGTCCTTAGGAAACTAGAGGTGTTGTATGTCGAATCTAGGGTATTTGGGATTAACGAATTCAACATTACTTTTGCGATTGGGGGTGCCAGGAGGCCACAACAGCAGAGGAGTCACCGTGCGTGGGAGTTCAAATTTGTGGAGTATACTGCGTCCCCCGGACGACTTGCCTGGTTCCGTAAATAAGCCCCTCCAAAAACAAGCCCCATGGGGCTTATTTTAAGTTTTCTTTCCGAAAATAAGCCCCAGGGGCTTATTTTCGGGGACAAACTTAGCAGCGCTAGTCGCTCAATATTCACAGAGAATGACGAATTTCGTGGGCAAGATATACAAATTATGCCACGATTTCTACTGCTTTCAACATGAATCGAAACATTGTGCTAGTGAAGTGATTGTTTGGACATACAACATGTCCATTTTACCATTATAAATGTCATAAAATACAAGAAACGCCACACGCAAGCAGCAGATTCGTCTACGGTAAAGATTGGAACTTTCCGATAATTAGCCCCGGGGCTTATTTTCAGGTGAAATATCAGGTCGGGACAAGTGCCAATTCCGAATTAAAGCCCCGGGGCTTATTTACGAAAAAACCCGGTAGGTTCCACATGGCATTAGTTACGACACGTCAAAGTTGATATCACCAGCCACAAGGCGTCATTCTTGGCCTCCTCGCGCAACTCCGGTACTTTGGAGCCACTTTCAGGCGTTGTATCTCAAGCATGGTACATCGTACAGGGTTGATTCATCAAGCATATAAAAGATTGTTTATTTTCAATCTAATGCACTTAGTTTCACTCCACTGTGACGCAAATCGAGCCAGTTAGGAAAGTTTAAAGCCATACCAGCTTGCGCAAAATCTCAAATTTTTGGGACTCAACTTTGTGGTACTGTAACTTGAGCTTGCGATAGCCAAGAGCTGTATAAAAGCAACACATATCATGGACATATGTCGACTATATTGTGTGAAAGTTTCGTTCGAATTGCTTCACCACAGCAGAAGATATTCGTGTTTCCCATTTGCCGAATTAAAAAAAACCCTGTACATTATCTCTCACTCTCTCACTTTGTCGTGACTGCGTGCCCACAATAGCGTGCCTGCGTACGTGCGTGCGTGCGTTCGTGCGTGCCCAGGGTGGCCAATAGAAACTTAAACTAGTTTCAGTTTCAGTTTCAGTTACAATCAGTTAGCTGAAACTGAAACTGAATCGAAACTCGCGCGGATTCTATAACCGAAACTGAAACTGAAACTGAAACTCACAGTTTAGTTTCAGTTATTTGAATGTCAAATTTTGCCGAAATTCAGCAGATTCTTATAAAATTCTAGCCGAATTCTTCTACTCATGTAGACGTTTTGTTCACATGTGGGACCAAATATGAAAGGACGCCTTTACAAGTTTGGATATCGCTTCTTTGTCTACTAAATGTCATCTCACGAGAATGATTTTGAGTAACTCGTTGTGACTTTCTGAGCCCTCAATAACTGAAACTCAGTTTCAGTAACTGAATCGAAATTCGCGCGGATTCCATAACTGAAACTGTAACTGAAACTGAAACTCAGCCAGCACCATAATTTTAACTGAAAGTGAAACTGAAACTATAATGAGTTTCTATTGGTCACCCTGTGCGTGCCTGCGTGAGATCGTGTAGCACATTGCCTTTGCAGTACTTTGGTTCGAAGGAAATCTTTGGAACCGAACGCATTTCGGACTATTGCCCAATGATGGACTTGCCAGCAACTCCTACTCTTCGAGATTGGTACGTCGTGAAACTGTACTGTAGGCACTGCTGTCTGTCGTTCGAATGTGCCCCACACGTGCACACACAGGTCACCGCTCCATATGTTGCCGTGCTCAGACACTGAGCTCACTACGACCACCACAACCACAACGACCACAGCCACAACAACCCCAACCACAACCAGAACCATCACAACCGCAGCAACCACAGCAACCACAACACTCACAACAACTACAATCACAACCACTACCACCACCACCACCACAACCACAATGTCTCAAGAGTCGTCCACTGAAAAGTCCACATCCGTCCATGAGGCGACTGCACGGACAACAACGCGTCCCACTACCATGGAAACGTCCCGTTCGCGACGGACAACCACCTCACCCGGTAGGCCGACTACAACAGGGGAAGAGACAGCGTCCAGTTCACAAGTTGTTGCGTCGACCACCCCTTCATCGACAACAGCGACGACGACAACGCCGAGTACTGGACCTTACAAGCTCCAATTAATCCAGTTTTCGCACGCGCTGTTTGAAAGCTGGAGAAGCCACAATGTTCGGGCGTTTGAGTTCTGACTCGTAAGCAACTAACATTGTGTGAGTGTGTGAGTGGCTGCACTATTTACAAGAGAATCAGCGATGGGGCCGATTATTCCAATAAAACTATTGCAAAATGTTTAAACCATCCAATGTATCAAAATTTCAAATTCTGAACCAACGATCGAGCGGCGCGCGTCTTCGTCGGGGCAGTCTGCTCCTGTAGCAGTTCTGAGCAGATCCTGTGAGCCTGTTCGCATGACCAGACATACATAGATGTTTTATGATACAATAAATGTTAAAATTCATAGCGTATTATGGAGGAGGGGGCCGTCAGAAGTCGCAAGGTCCAGTACACGAGTTGCCAACACGACGGAAGGAACAGGCAACGCAACGGTTGAACAGTCGACGACAGAGCTTTCGACAACGACCTCGTGCGGTGGCTGCACTGCTTCCTTGGTTCTATGCGCCCTTTCTTCGCTATCTTGCCTGGACTATTGAGATTGGAAATGATCTTCCTATTGACTAATTGACCAGAATTGGCTATCTTGAATGAAATGTTCTCGGCTGTAGCTGTAATGTGGGCTTGTAACTATGTAATACCGTCTCTTATTTCTGAGATCAAGCACCATGCCGTAGAAGCCGCAGGTGAAGAGGTAGGCTTATTGGAGTATTTACGATACATATTTTAGATTATTCCTCCTTGTAGTCTGTTATGTTGAGTTGTGAAACGAATTCCGCAACGTACTCTCATTGTATTAGGTAGGTATGCATGCGGCCGAGAAGGACCTGCAAGCAGCACGATCAGTTTATGAAAGCATAACACGTGCTGGCAACAGTACTTCAGGACTTCTGCTGGGCTTCTCGCGCTCTCACATGCGTGAATGAAGAAATGGTGCTGAATTCATTTGAAATTGCCTTCACAGAAGCACTCGCACGGTTTGAAGCCAAATCCCTGGAAGTCTGGCATTGTTGAAGTGGAATGGAGGTGGATTGAGCTGTCGTTATGCAAGTCTGACTCTGCTATGGAGCTCACAGCTTTGCGCAATTGGCAAACATGAATTGTTTCTCTAGTGCCTGACGCTGATTTCCACTCTGGCTTGTGCGTTATTCCGCGAGCGAGGTAGGTAGGACCACTAATACACATTCCTTGTCCATTACCAGCTTCCTCTTTGTTAAATCATCAGGGCATCATCATCTTTCATCTGACAAAAGATGCCCGAGTATCCTTCGTCGCAGTCGACGCACACGTCCCAGAGCACTCCCATCATTGGCGTGACGACGTTGTGGCACTTACCGCCGTGGAGGCAATAGGCAGGCTCCAATTCGCAGTTATTCACGTCTGAAGAAAGACCAGAGCGAGTATACGGAACACGACGAGTACCATGGCGTCACACTGTAGTCTACTCTGATGATACTGATGATATGTAGTAATCGGAGATCAGAGTCGCTGCAGTGGTGCTATCATGATTGATGACCTCAGTTCAACTCAACATATATGTACCACCAACCAACGTGTCCTACTATACTATAATGAATTGTAGTATAATAGTATAGTATAGTATAGTATAGCATACTATACTATACTACAATTCAGACCGCAATTGTAGTATTATACTATACTATACTACAATTCGGCCTATACTACAATTAATTGTAGTATATACTACAATTAATTGTAGTATAGGGGAAAGCAGTAAATTCTTCAAAAATTTCGGAGTTTATGCTTGATATAAAGTCAATTTGACGTCTAGAGGCTGCTAGTCGACTCACCATATGTCGCGAATGATGGTAATACAGCTTCACTATGTCTCCTATAGAATACATATATTCGAACAAGATTTATAACAATTGGCCCCTATTCTAGAGGTTATTGGTACCTCTATACTACAATTAGAATTGTAGTACTATACTACAATGCATTTCCAGGATGCCATACTATACTATACTATACTACAATAAGAATCTGTAAGGCTATACTATACTATACTATACTACAATTCATTTTGAATTGTAGTAGGACACGTTGCCACCAACCCTCTTTGCAAAAGGGCCCTTTGGCAAAGTGGACCGGGCGGCGCTCCAGGCCCTGTTCTACAGCGTCGTCTGTCGAAGGCCACACGAAGCTCTTGCAGTGGCACTTGAACGGCAGCCTGAGATTCAAAACTGTTAGCTACAGTAGTGTCAGTGTAGCGTAGAATAACTACCTCCCGCTTCGATAAGCGTCAAAATCAGACTCGCAGCGCTGAGTCCGAAGTAGGTCGCAGGTCTGAACTTGACAGCCATCTGGAAACAAACTATGATTAGATGCTTTGGTAGAAAGTCAGAAATCAACGGTTACCAAATTCCTCGCATCTGTCTCCTTTGAAGAGTTTGTCGCAGTCACATTCAAAGGACCCCACTGTGTTCTTGCAGTGGCCGTTCTCGCCGCAGTGATCTTTGTACTCGTCCAGCGTACATTCGTCGATGTCTAGACTGCTTCACTCCAGGAAAACTAAGTTGCGTGGCTACAGTAATCTACGGAGAGCACCGTCTTCACAAGTGTGCCCAGTATAGCCTGAGGCGGCGTCGCAGACGCAGCTGTAGGAACCCGCTGTGTTGACGCAGGTTCCGCCGTTCTTGCAGGGCGATTCGTTGCACTCGTCGACGTCTAACAGCAAGTGAGCGACAGTTTCAAAATTGCAAGGACTCGACGGGGCTATCGCATTGAAACTCACCCTCTTCGCAGGTGGGTCCCGTGTAGCCCGAGCCATCTATGCAGTGGCACTGGAAACCTCCCTGTGTATTCTGGCACCTGCCATCATTCTTGCAGGGATTGTCCACTTCACACTCGTTCACATCTGAAGGAATATGGGTTTGTCTGGCTCTGACAATGGTTTGCAAAGCCAAAATGTTTGCCGTCAAAGCAGTGTTCCCCTGTCCGGTTTGGCGTGCAGGTGCAGTTGTAAGACCCCGGTGTGTTGAGGCATGTGCCGCCGTTGCGACAGAGCGTCTTGTCGTTGTTTTCTGCGTCTGCGCACTCGTCGACGTCTGAACTGTCGTCGTCGTCGTCGTCGTCGTCGTCGTCGTCGTCGTCGTCGTCGTCGTCGTCGTCGTCGTCGTCGTCGTCGTCGTCGTCGTCGTCGTCGTCGTCGTCGTCGTCGTCGTCGTCGTCGTCGTCGTCGTCGTCGTCGTCGTCGTCGTCGTCGTCGTCGTCGTCGTCGTCGTCGTCGTCGTCGTCGTCGTCGTCGGCGTCGCCGTCGTCGTCGTCGTCGTCGTCGGCGTCGTGGTCGCCACCTTCTGCGCAAGTCGGACCAGTGAAGCCCGTTCTGGCACACACACACGAGAAGCCGCCGTATTCGTTGACGCACGTGCCGCCGTTTTGACATGGGGCCAAAGTGGCACACTCGTCCACGTCTGGTAAGCGTCCCATTGCGTACAGATGGCATCAGGTTACCTAGACAGAAATGGAGGAGGGCTACCGACAAACTCGTCTCTAACCTTTTTGGCAGCTGAAGCCGGTGAACTGGGGCGGACAGTCGCATCGGTAGCTTCCCTCAAGGTTGGTGCAGCTGCCGCCGTTGTCGCACGCGTCAGACGGGTCCTCGTCACACTCGTCGACGTCTGAATGGGTGTTCACGACTGCAACGTACATAGACTATAGCGTACACAACGTGTTTTACAACGCTACTTTCGACTTTTGCAGTCAGTTTTAGCCACCTTCCTCGCAGTACTTTCCTCGGTAGGCTGCTGTGCCGGCAGTCCCTGGCGAAGACTTGCAGAAGCACCGATAGCCGTCCTCGTAGTGACTGTCGTACACACAGGCGCCCGTGTGCATTTCCACGCAGCCTGCCACGGTCTCACTGAACTCTTCAGTGCACGTACTGCCGTCTCGACCTGTGAATTAAGAGGTCACCGAGAACCGTCTTGCAGTTTAGTTCAATCCTGCGCTTTGCGCGACTATCTAGCGCCAGAGTTCGACACTTCACCAGTTGCTAGCGATGCCCTCCACCACTTAATGATTTGACGCATGCTTCAATCCAGACCTATGTATACCCGTCGTGTAGACAGCCACAATGCAGGTCTAAGCAAGCAAAGGGGGAAATACCGCCTGCCTGCGTACTCGCTCCCAAAGCCTTTGCGACTGACCTGGCGTCAGGGTCGCACCACCCGTGGTTCTGTCGGAGACCACTGTTGTCAACGTTGTGGTTACTTCTGATTCTGCCTGTTTTGGGGCCTCGTCAGCAGATGCGTTTGGACTCATTACAATCACCACTGTCGCAACAGCCATTGTGAGGGCCACGACAGATATGGACCCTACGATCAATTTGACTCTGTGTCGAGCAACTTTTGCCCAGAGGTCACTGCTGTCCATCGTGTCGCAAGTCAACGACTGCAAAAAGTGCGGCCCACCTGGATTAAAGTTGTAATTCGACGCTAATCCGTAAAGTGACACGTTAGCTGGCGCTGGCGTTATCAGTGATGTCTTCAGCGCACTATGTACCGGTAGTGAAACTGGAATAGCTCACTGAACGGTCGCAAAGCTTTGAAGCCCGAGGGGCTACGTGAGATTCATAACCATTGGCTACCTGCACAGTAGTCTCAGTCCAACTCTATTCAAACTGTTCGTTTGGTCGGGTCATCCTGCGTTGCGATAACGAATGTGTGCCAAGGGGCCCTGGACTAGTAGGCAAGGGGCCCGGGTGAGCAAGGGGCCCGACTTAGAGGGCAAAGGGCCCGACTTGAGGTGCAAGGGGCCCGTGTGCAAGGGGCCCCAGAGGTGAGACAAGGGGCCCGGAGTGTGAGTCAAGGGGCCCGAGAGATTAGCCAAGGGGCCGGACTAAACTTTCAGTACGCAAACAACGGCCCATGCTACTACATACCGTGTGTTTGTGTCTCTACGGTTACAGTAGTGGCAAAACATCACGGGATTCATTGTCGTACATCTTCAGTATGTCAACAAACAGTACATCTTTATGTCAACATTCAGTACATCTTCAGTATCTTCAACAAACGAAATTTGGTCGAAATTCTAACGTTTACCCGGGCCCCTTGTCCACTGGTCAGGGCCCCTTGGCTCACCTCTCGGGCCCCTTGTCTCACCCTAGCGGCCGGGCCCCTTGCACATCGGGGCCCCTTGTTCACTTACCGCGATAACGGATGCCACGGCACACTCAGAATGCTTTGCGCCCGCGTCTATACTAACGAGAAAGACGTGCAAGCAACACGCGCAGGTTATGAAGGCTGAACGCGTGCCAGCACTACATATTGTCATATCTTCGCTGTACTTTCCCTGCTTTTGCATAGGTGCATACTTTCGTTCCAAATAACAAGCTGCGTGTGTAAAAAGTTCAACTTGTACTTTGTGTCTGTCAAATCTTGGTGAACAGTACAGTGAAATTTACACACATCATTAGCCTATCTTACCTAGAGAAGGTATCTTGATAACGTGTACCACAAATCAAGTCCAGCTATTACCACGATACGGTTGTCGTCTGTACAGCTGATCTAAAAGCTCAGTGATATCGCCGCGTTCGCTATATGGTATCGGCATGATACGACGCCGTTCATCTGAAATTTTTTATTTGCCAAGTGCTTGGTGCAGTCGTTCTCTACCAGGAATTTCGTTGGTGTACGTATTTCTGCGTTATGGCGTTCTATTTTTGCAATGTACGGGATTTTGGCAAATACCTACATATTTCTATAATATTCCACATTTGCAAAAAATTCTTCGTGTTACAAATTATCCGCAGTCCATGCTCTGTCCATTTCTGAAGAAATTTCGACGCTAGCTCATCAGGTAAAAAAGTCGATTTTTGAAATTTTCATTTTTAAATGTAAATATCTCTACATTGCAATTTTTCAAATTTGCAAAACTATGTCTATTGGCTTACGACCTTTCAATTTCTGCAATCACATTCTTCAATAAGTCGTGTTCTACAGATTGTCAATTTTTGGGATTTTGACAAATAATCGCGTATTTCTATCAAATTCTCCATTTAGAAAAAATTGTTTGTGTTCCAAATTATCTGCGTCTATGCCCTTGCCCTTTTGCGTCCAAATCTGCGTCCAAATTATCTGTCTAAAGGAATTTCACGGCTACATCGCTCATCTGGTGAATAAGTTGATTTTCGACATTTTTGATTTGTGAATATATCGAAAATGCGAAATTAGCAACAGAAGCGGACATCGGATCCGTACTCAGCGACCTGGACTCTACTTGACCGCATGTGTCACATACTTTACTTTGGTGCCACGAACAGACACACAGACACACATCGTCAACCGTATATGTACACCCCGCCGCGCTGAGCCGCGGCGAAAAAACTTGATTGACCGCATATCGGTGCACAGTCTTTAGAAAGGCCCTCTGTAGCTTATGTATGAGCCTTATGTGTGAGTCGGCTCGTGCGAAGTGAACGATTGCGTGCGTACGTCCTGCCGACGCCAAATTGCAGTTGGCAGAAATGAACCGGAGCTTGCTACTTGCAGCTACAATAGCAATGGGTTCCATCATTTCAGCAGATATCAACGTTCCCGAACCCGAAAACTTCGAGTGCGCTGGGGCGATGATCTCGGTGAAAATCGTGTCTTTTGTATGTATCTCTAAATTGGCCATTAACCAGTACGTCCACTGGGCCACATGGTATGTTTGAAACGCATGCAGGAATTAGCTCTGGAGAAACTCGATCGTCAGTTGGAGGAGTCGAAAAGAGTGGGATTGAGAGAATTCTCATCTAGCGACGACTTTGGACTAGGACGATACACGAAGACGCTCCAGCGATTCACCGCCAATTACACCATCATCGACTCGGCAAGAAACGTTTGGAATCTCAAAGTGACAAATTGGAGACGCTTGAGGTGCGTGGTGTGCCTTGTAAAGTTGTGCAGTGCGTACACATGAGAAGATTAAGAGGGTTGTATGCGGCACTGATTCAGGGCGCTTTGGACGACCTAATGGACTTCTTGCCAAAGCTCATCCAACTGCCCTTTTATCCGTGGACATTGTAAGGGCACCGATGTGCTATATTATGTCACAGGCGATGGCGTCTTCAGGCGATTGCCGTCTAGACGGCTATCGCCTGGTGGATCAGGCCACGGCCGTCTAGACGGCGATCGCCTGATGCGTCAGGCTGCGGCCGTCTAAACGGCCGCGGCCTGGCCGACCAGGCGATGGCCGTCTTTTCCTTCTCTGTTAGTTTCCGACACAGTGTATTCCTTCCAGTTCAGGCTATGCTTAGGCTCGCCCTGCGCCCACAGTTCACAAGAGTCAGTCGGCGTCGCCGTCTGGCGGGTCGAAACTTAGGCTTAACGCGACCGGTGACCGACTTCAGGGCGCGCGGAGCGTGCCCTGAAGTTGGTAGTCGCGCTAAGCCTCAGTTGAGACCCGCCAGGCGCGACGCCGACCGAGTCTTAGTGCAAACTGTGAGTGGGGTGCATACTCCGCCATCTACTTCACCTCCTGCTCAGGCCTGCTGTGCGCCATCTATGCTAGCGCTGCCGACAGCTTTCGCTTTGAAGACGGCGACTGACTGGTCCATCAGGCGATAGCCGTCTTTTCGAGCAGAAGACGGTCATCGCCTGACGCACCAGGCGATGGCCGTCTTTTCCTCAAGAAGACGGCCGCGGCCTGATCGGCCAGGCGATAGCCGTCTAGACGGCCATCGCCTGAATACGGGCATTGACTGCAACATATATAACCAATCATACAATACAGAGTACTTGTGCACATGCATGTGGCTGCCCTATGACTGTTCGACTCAATGTGTACGTATGCTAACGTAGGCCGTACGGCTAGAGTAATGTGCACATTCAGTTTCGCCGAGGACAAGCTGGCAGACGACTGCATCGGAGTCGCGGAGTACCCGGATCTCACGTGCCGCCGTTCTGACATGGGGCCACAGTGGCACACTCGTCCACGTCTGGAAAGCGTCCCATTGCGTACAGATGACGTCAGGTTACCTAGACAGGAATGGAGGAAGGCTGCCTACAAATTCGTCTCTAACCTTTTTGGCAGCTGAAGCCGGTGAACTGGGGCGGACAGTCGCATCGGTAGCTTCCCTCAAGGTTGGTGCAGCTGCCGCCGTTGACGCACGCTTCCGACGGGTCCTCGTCACACTCGTCGACGTCTGAATGGGCGTTCACGACTGCACCGTACATAGACTATAACGTACATAACGTGTTTTACAACACTACTTTCGACTTTTGTAGTCAGTTTTAGCCACCTTCCTCGCAGTACTTTCCTCGGTAGGCTGCTGTGCCGGCAGTCCCCGGCGAAGACCTGCAGAAGCATCGATAACCGTCTTCGTAGTGACTGTCGTAGACACAGGCGCCTGCATGCTCTTCCACGCATCGAGCCACGGTCTCACTGAACTCCTCAGTGCACGTACTGCCGTCCCGACCTGTGAATTTAAGTGGACACCGAGAACCTTCTTGCAGTTCATGGTTCAATCTTGTACTTTGCGCGACTACATATCTAGCGCCATAGTTCGACACTTCACCAGTTGCTAGCGATGTCCTCCACTCCACCACTTAATGATTTGACGCACGCTTCAATCCAGACCTATGTATACCCGTCGTGTAGACAGCCACAATGCAGGTCTATAAGCAAGCAAAGGGGGAAATACCGCCTGCCTGCGTACTCGCTCCCAAAGCCTTTGCGACTGACCTGGCGTCAGGGTTGCACCACCCGTGGTTCTGTCGGAGACCACTGTTGTCAACGTTGTGGTTACTTCTGATTCTGCCTGTTTTGGGGCCTCGTCAGCAGATGCGTTTGGACTCATTACAATCACCACTGTCGCAACAGCCATTGTGAGGGCCACGACAGATATGGACCCTACGATCAATTTGACTCTGTGTCGAGCAACTTTTGCCCAGAGGTCACTGCTGTCCATCGTGTCGCAAGTCAACGACTGCAAAAAGTGCGGCCCACCTGGATTAAAGTTGTAATTCGACGCTAATCCGAAAAGTGACACGTTAGCTGGCGCTGGCGTTATCAGTGATGTCTTCAGCGCACTATGTACCGGTAGTGAAACTGGAATAGCTCACTGAACGGTCGCATAGTTTCGAAGCCCGAGGGACTATACGTGAGATTCATAACTATTGGCTACTTGCACAGTAGTTTCAGTCCTACTCTATTCAAACTGTTCGTTTGGTCGGGTCATCCTGCGTTGCGATAACGAATGCCACGGCACACTCAGAATGCTTTGTACCGGCGTCTATACTAACGAGAAAGACGTGCAAGCAACACGCACAGGTTATGAAGGCTGAACGCGTGCAAGCACTACATATTGTCAGATCTTCGCTGAACTTCCTCTGCTTTTGCATAGGCACGTACTTTCGTTCCAAATAAAAACTTGATTGACCGCATATCGGTGTCCAGTCTTTAGAAAGGCCCTCTCTAGCTTATGTACATATGAGCCTTACGTATGAGTCGGCTCGTGCGAAGTGAACGATTGCGTGCGTACGTCCTGCCGACGCCAAATTGCAGTTGGCAGAAATGAACCGGAGCTTGCTACTTGCAGTTACAGTAGCAATGGGTTCCATCATTTCAGCAGATATCAACGTTCCCGAACCCGAAACCTTCGAGTGCGCTGGGGCGATGATCTCGGTGAAAATTGTCTCTTTTGTATGTGTCTCTAAATTGGCCATTAGCCAGTAAGTCCACTGGGCCACATGGTATGTTTGAGACGCATGCAGGAAACAGCTCTGGAGAAACTCGATCGTCAGTTGGAGGAGTCGAAAAGAGTGGGATTGAGAGAATTCTCATCTAGCGACGACTTTGGACTAGGACGATACACGAAGACGCTCCAGCGATTCACCGCCAATTATACCATCATCGACTCGGCAAGAAAACGTTTGGAATCTCAAAGTGACAAATTGGAGACGCTTGAGGTGCGTGGTGTGCCTTGTACAAGTTGTGCAGTGCGTACACATGAGGAGACGCTTGAGCTGCGTGGTGTGCCTTGTACAAGTTGTGCAGTGCGTACACATGAGGAGACGCTTGAGGTGCGTGGTGTGCCTTGTACAAGTTGTGCAGTGCGTACACATGAGGAGACGCTTGAGCTGCGTGGTGTGCCTTGTACAAGTTGTGCAGTGCGCACACATGAGGAGACGCTTGAGGTGCGTGGTGTGCCTTGTACAAGTTGTGCAGTGCGTACACATGAGGAGACGCTTGAGGTGCGTGGTGTGCCTTGTACAAGTTGTGCAGTGCGTACACATGAGAAGATTAAGAGGGTTGCATGCGGCACTGATTCAGGGCGCTTTGGACGACCTAATGGACTTCTTGCAAAAGCTCATCCAACTGCCCTTTTATCCGTGGACATTGTAAGGGCACCGATGTGCTTATTTCCAATCATATAATGCAGTGTACTTGTGCACATGTATGTGGCTGCCCTATGACTGTTCGACTCGATATGCTTACGTAGGCCGTACGGCTAGAGTAATGTGCACATTCAGTTTCGCCGAGGACAAGCTGGCAGACGACTGCATCGGAGTCGCGGAGTACCCGGATCTGACGGAGAGGAACGGTAACGTCTGGGCGGCTGCTGCTGCCTTGGGCGACCGCCTCAGCACTCATTTTATCTTCTTCGTCGACTACCGGCCAAAGCCATGCGAGGTCTCACCGGATTTTTGCAAACGGCGTTCGGATGTTCATTCTGGGTTCTAAACTCAGAACAAATCGGGCGCGTATGCCACCACCTGCCACACGAAACTGTACACCATCGATGACGACGGAACTTTGAGCCAGTACGTCAGGTGAGAGAGTGGGAGAGGGTAGGCACGGTTGTACTACGTGCATGGAAGAAATGAAGTCACATTTCAATGCGTATCAAAGCCAAATCAACTTGCAAGCATGCACCGCACGCAGGCCACTGGCTGGAGTCATCAACATCTGCACAGAAACGCTCACTCGAGGCAGGATCCTACCAATTCTTGTCCACGAGGCGTTTCACGCATTGGTACGTTTGGAATTGTGTCCCGTTTCCAACGTACCCCTCCAGAAAGCGGTGAGCTCAGCCGAGCGACTCGGCTCGGCGCGAGAGCGTGCGTTTACAAACCAAAACTTTTGCAATCGAGCTTGAGAGTGAGTATCTTCTTGCTCAACAAGCTGTGTGTGTAAAAAGTTCAACCTATACTTTGTGTCTGTCAAATATTGGTGAACAGTATAGTGAACTTTGTACACCTCGTTAGCCGCATCTGGAGAAGGTGTCTTGAGAACGTGTTCCTTAATGTCAAGTGCAGCTATCCCCACGATACGGTTGTCTGTACAGCTGATCTGAAGCTCAGTGATATCGCCGCGTTCGCTATATGTTATCGGCATGATACGACGCCGTTTATCTGATGTTTCCTACCTGTGTGAAAACGTCACATCCAACAAAAAACTTGCCAAAAGTTTGGTGCGCGTGAATTCCTGTGTTCAGCGTACGCATTTCTGTTTAAGAGTGCACATTCATCAATAAACAGCTGTTCTGGCCATCAGACGAAAATCTCGATTTTGACATTTTTTAAAATTATAATTCTAGATATCTCGAAATTGGAATTTATTAAAACTGAAAAACTATGTCACAAATTCTTATTGGCATACGGCCTTACCATTTCTGCGTTCAAATTCGTAAAAAACGACGTTCTATTTTGCTGATTTATGGAATTCTGAAAAATAATCAGATATTCCTGTTAAATTCCATATTTGCAAACAATTTCTCTTGCGTTACAAATTATCCGCAGTCTATACTCTTTCCATTTCTGAAGAAATTTCGCCGCTATATCATCAGGTGAAAAAGTCGATTTTCGACATTTCCATATTTTGATTGAAAATATCTCGAAATTGCAATTTTTAAAAACAGCAAAACTAAGTCACAAATCCTCATTGGCATACGACCTTTCCATTTCTGCATTCACATTCGTCAATAAATGACGTTGTATTTTAGTCAATTTATGCAATTTTGACAAATAATCGCGTATTTCTATTAAATTCCACATTTGCAAAAAATTTCTTTTGTGTTACAAATTATCCGCGGTCCATGCTCCTTCCATTTCTGAAGAAATTTCGCGGCTAGCGCATTAGACGAAAAAGTCGATTTTCGACATTTTCGAATTTTAATTGCGAATATCTCGAAAATGCGAAATTAGCAACAGAAACGGACATCGAATCCGTACTCAGCGACATCGACTCTACTTGACCACATATGTCACTAACTTTACTTCGGTGCGACGGAAACACAGACAGACACACACACACACACACACACACACCTTGTCATCCGTATATATACACCTCGCCGCGCTGAGGCGCGGCGAAAAAATAATGAATTCCGGGCGAATTTAACGTTGCGACGCAATTGCGAAGAGACAGCTCGTGAAGCGGACCACGGCGAAGATCGACCTTGTGAAGCTGGGCAGTAAGACCGACGATTGTTCACACTTTCCGCAATGGAGTTCGAAACTCTTCACAATGTCAGTCAGAATGCCCAAAGTCGGCTTTTGCAAACGAAGCTTGTTACATTTTGATAAATAATTGTCCTTTGGAGGGGTTCATCAGTCGCTTCGTGACGAACTCTCACGACGACAGCGCCCAAGTGCTAGTCAGGAAGTGGCATCGCGACGGATCGGACGGAGTGGAATTTGTTCCAACTCTCCCCGTAGCAAAGAAGCATGCTGGTTTACTAGTCTACCGTTTTCGCGAGTTTAGCAAGCAATAATTTTAACTTCGTAGCGTAGGTAGAGAACCTCTTAGAGCATATCTGATGAAAAGTTTGAACTTGTAAGTACGTAAACCGTGGCAATTTCTTCTGGACCGCCCGGTACATATTATGTACCTACGCCCGCACCAGCCGCAGAGCATGCAAAGTGAAGTGAGTAGCGGCCCAATGTGCGTCTCAGCTGGAGCTATGCAGTTACATAGTTCTTGCATACAGGTAACAGCATGCAGACTGATGTAAGCAGTACAAATTCATTAACAATTCTACGTCGTAACAACTTCCAATCTAATTACGAAGGAGGCAGACAAGCTTTCAAGCCGGCCTTCTTCTTCACTGGAGACAAAACGAAGGTTATAAACGCCTCTGGGGCGCTATCCTGTCGCTTGGCCGCATACATGTGCTGTGCACACACTAGTTCGACGCGCGAGAAGCCTACTGTGTGCAAGAACATTCAAACGCTTGCATTTCTCAGTGGACTGCGGAACCTGCTTGGAAGGCAGCGCGTTGAAGCCAATGCGACCGGCATTACAGGGTGGTAGCACTGCATGTTCGCTGACCCAACCATGACACGCGTCGGAGGCATGCGGTTCATGTACTGTACCTACAGAAGGGCGAGTTCCTTTGTACTTCAGAAAGCTGTCAGGGAGCACTTCGGCTGCAACGACTTGCCTGGTGCGGAGTTTGAGAACGACGGCTATGTGCGCACGTCAGGTGCCAAACCCTTTTACTTCGACGAACAAGAGGCGCTGGAGAAGTGGTCCTCCGGCTTACCGCAAGTCAGGAGGGGGAGCAAGGAGACACTTGCCTTTGCACACTTGGAGTACACGGTATTTCAGGTGGGTGAGCGGGAGGAACGGGTGCAGGATGGGTGCGAAACGCAATGTGACGTGTGGAACGTCGTATGACGTACATTATGAACTTGACAGCGTCTAAACAAACTCCCATCCCATCGTTTTCTTACAGAACAATGTACAGGGTTTTTTTTTAATTCGGCAAATGGAAAACCTGGATATCTTCTGCTGTGATGAAGCAATTCGAACGAAACTTGCACAATATAGTCAACATATGTCCATGATATGTGTTATGTTGAGGTGTCAATTCATCTTTGTGGCCGCAAGTTACAAGGCGTCAAAAATGTATCTGGAAATTTGAGGTTGCACACGATTAAATTACGCAAAACTCGCACGTTTCTCAGCCAATTTTGACGGGGCTACTTTCATTAGATTGAGAAGATTACAAGCTTTCATATGTTCCTAGAACGAGTTGCGTAGGTCCCACATGGCGTCAGTTACGACACGCCAAAGTTGAGATCACCAGCCACAAGGCGTCATTCTTGGCCACCTCGGCCTTCTCGCGCAACTCCGGTTCTTTGGAGCCAACTTTCAGGCGTTGTATCTCAAGCACGGTACATCACACAGGGTTGTTTCATCAAGCATATGAAAGGTTGTTTTATTTAAAATCTAATGCACTTAGTCTCACTCCATTGTGACGCAAATCGAGCAAGTTAGGAAAGGTGAAAGCCATACCAGTCTGCGCAAAATCTCAAATTTTTGGGACTCAACTTTGTGGTACTGTAACTTGAGCTTGCGATAGCCAAGAGCTTTATAAAAGCAACACATATCATGGACATATGTCGACTATATTGTGTGAAAGTTTTGTTCGAATTGCTTCACCACAGCAGAAGATACCTATTCGGGTTTCCCATTTGCCGAATTAAAAAAACCCTGTAATAGTCACCAACTCACTGTTAATTACGGAGACAACCAAGGTACTGCAGAGTTCACAGTCACACTGAATGAGAAACGCTCCTTGTTTGCGATCCTGACTGTCGGCATCAAGTTGCTGACGGAACTCATGTCTCCGAGGACATACTCAACGGCCAAACGTATTTATCCGAGATCACTATGGCCTATCTAGAGGAAACCATGCGCTACAGGTATGTGGGCAAACTGATGCAATGCAGCATGTATGTACGTATGGTAGCTCACTATTTACATACAATGCAGCAACAACTGATTAGCTCGACTGCCAACGTTTCTTCTCATTCAGATTCGATCGCGACTTTCTGATGTCTGAGAGGTTCAGCGAGTATGGAATTCTCCCTCCGCATAAATTCTGGTATGGCAAAGGCTTGGATGCGCCTTTGCCAGCAAAAGCTGTCAGCAATGGATTGAGAGAAGAACATTCCACAGGTAAACCTCTAACATTGACTGCGTGTTTTGTTGGACGGTCTACAATTGTTCCTACATGCAAAGCCATGGCAGGCTTACCTTGTATTCAGCGACGCACCAAGCTTCCCGTTCTGCACACTGGAGAACATAGCAGCTCGTAATCTCACCATATGTTCAAAGGTTGCCAGCCCTATTGAGGGGATCCATTGCAGAGCAACCGATAACAGCTACTCATTGAAGAAACCCAAGGTGATACTACTGCGAGACGCTTCTCTCATTGTCAACATACAGTTCACTGCGTCTTTACAGTACTTTGGTTCGAAGGACATCTACGGAGTCGACCGCATGGCGGACTATTGTCCAATGTTGAAGTTTCCAGCAACTCCTACTCCTCGAGATTGGTGCGTTTTGTTGTCACTTTAGCTTCCGCCGTCTGGAATGCGTCCTCATACATATGTGTACAGGTCACCTTACGAAATGTTGCCGTGCTCAGAAACTGAGCTGCCCACTACGACCACCACAACCACAACTACAACAACAACTACACCCACAACTACAACGACAGCGACCACAACTACAACGACAACGAGCGCAACTGGAGCGACAACTTCCACAAATCGCAAAACGAAGTCACTCACTGAAGAGTCTACATACATCAGACCGCTCAAGCAACAACGCGTCCCGCCACCGTGACATCATCCCGCTCGGAACAAGGCACCACTGTACTCAGCAGTCCGACTACCGTGAAGGGAGAGACAACGTCCAGTTCACATGTTGTTGCGACCTCCGCCACTTCGCCAAGGACAGCGACGACGACCACACCGAGTACCGGCTCTTGCGAAACTTCACACACCCATTGAGTTGAAGCTGAGCATCACAATTCGGGTAGGGCATTGGAGCCTAATGCATTTGCGTTAATGTGCAAAATTGAATCCCCTGTGACAATTCAACATCAATGCCGGTATAAAATCATAGGTTGTGAATGATAATACTCCGTGAAATAGAGCGGCTTCGCATCTGAAAAGGATCGCTCCTGATTCTGACGCTGAACAGATGAAACCTTATTGGCGTCCCAGATTAGAGGCCCCATCGCTGAAGGAAGTTTAGCTCCACGGCTTTCAAGCTCTTGCGAAACGACCTCTCCCCTTCAAGTAATTCTGAACGACCTCTCCCTTTGTTGCATTGCATTTGCCTTCTTGACCTTCCAGAAATTGTCTTGCTTTAGTAGTTTTAATTTCGTAACGTATAAGCAAGGGTAGGCAACCCCGGAGTTCGCAAGGCCCGGTACAGGAGTTGACAACACGAAGGAGGCAACATCCAATACACGGTTGAACAGTCGACAGCAGAGCTCGACGACGACTTCGTGCGGGAGTTGCACGCTTCTCTGGCTCTGTACGCCCTTTCTACGATAGCCTATCTGACTACAGAGACCTAGCGGATAGGTAATCCATCTTTTAACAGATCTGTCCAGAATTGGTTCTCTTGAATGAAAATGTGGTCGATTTTTGTCACGATGCTCGATTAGGTGCTAAGGTGTGATGTGCTCTTTTGCTTAGGAGAAACGTTTGAAAACGTCTACTGCTCCGTTGATGCACGTAGGACGAGTGTTTGAGCAAATACCGTCTGGACAGTCCCAGTTGAAAGAAGTTTAAATTACCTACAACGGAATGTTGGATAGGTATGCCTTGCTGTAGTAGGAGTGGGTAGCTCTCGCAAAAGTGGAGCTCTTATCACATTGGCGCTTGATGGACTAATAAATTAAACTGTATTATCGTACCTACCGTTGTTGACTTTTTTCGCCTCAGCCGGGCGACCCCTACGAGAGTTTCGTGTGTGGGTTGTCTGGGTCGTACGCTCTCATATCTCGGGTTTGAAAGGCGTAGGAAGGCGACTTGACTTTATGGATAGGTCTCGACTCAAAGGTAATGCGCTAAGAGACTTCGAAATCAAAACTTTGAATTGCGCGCGCTACAGTACCCAAACAAACGCAAAACGGCTCTAACTCGCTCGCTACGAAGGGTATAGTAATAAAAGGCTCGACGTTCTCGTTGGTTAAAATTTTCTCAATTACGCAAACACGCGAACGAAAAGCGACATCACATTACACTACAATTGCTCTACTCGATACGTGCGAAACACTTAATTATAATAGCTCTCGACTCACTGACGTTGCTTCTATTGGTCAAAACTCAAAAATTTGAATTTCCAGTTACGTAACCCAAAGGTTTAAAACCAAAACTTCTGTAACTCAGTCGCTCCGCGCAGAGAGACAATCTTATCGTTAAATAGGTTTTGACACACTGCCATTGCGTTAAACAAGTCGAATATAAAATTTAATCGCGTTACAGTAACCCGAAGGAAAACGCAAAAACGGCTTTAACTCGCTCGCTTACGTGTAGAGGGGTGCGAAGGAACTAAAAGGTCTCGACGTGCTCTTCACTTGGCGTAAAATTTTTAATTACGCCAACTCGCACACGAAACGACATCCGCGGGCATAGAAATTCTCTACCTCGCTCAGCGTGGAAAGACATCTTATTTGTTGATAGCTCTCGACTCACTGACATTTGTCCTCTATTGGTCGAAACTCTAAAGTTTGAATATCGCGACTACAGTAACCAACCCAACCCCCCCCCACCTCCCATTCCTCTCCCAAATCCCTCCCTCCCTCCCCTTCCCCTATCCCTCCCACTTCTCTTCCCCCTCACACCCACTCCAAATAACCCCCCCCCTCACCCCAATTTCTCTCAAAAAAAAAAAAAAAAAAAAAAAAAAAAAAAAAACAAAAAAAAAAAAAAAAAAAACAAAAAAAAAAAAAAAACACACACACCTCCCCCCCCCAAAAATACCCCTCCCCCCTCCCCCCCCTTTTCACCACCACTCTCTCCTCTAATAACACACCTTCCTCTTAACAACCAATACCCAAACTTCTTGTTGCTTCTAGAAGCTGCGTCACTACCACAAGGCGTGGTGCGACTTCCTGTACAGGGTGAAGTACTGCTGGGCCGCATACCCGCCGCCGCCACCGATACGACCACCCATTCCTCCTGGTGGGTTCAATGCAGATTGATTCTTGAATGGCATGTATTCGATGCACAGGCGCACCAGAACGCAGTTCGGCGCGATTCTCGCACAGAACGCAGAACCAGACCGCGGCTTTGTTTAGGGTCAGCAGGCCAGGCGAGGGAGTTCGAATCGACTCCAGATAACTCGGCATCCGAGAGCGACGGCGACTCCACCCATTCTGAGGAGACCGTCGTCGAGGTCCACGAGTCCGTCCCTCTCGTCTCGACGGAAACCGATGACGCCGATGACGACGACGACTACTCGCAAATCGATGGAGTGCTCTGACTAGCAACAGTAACGACCGTGATATATAAGAAACGCGTGTTTTGATCAGGCGACATTTACTGTTCTTCAACTGATCAGCGTCACTGTAATGCGTTTCCTATAGTCCAGCGTAAAACACAATATTAATGGCAAATGTGTTGCTAATTCTCTTACGATTCGCTTTCAAACGAGTAAATCATTGAACAAGTTGTTTTAATAAAGTTGAGTTGTTTTATTAATACAGAGTGGCTTGTGAGTGTTTTAAAGTGGAAGGGTAAAGAGTGGATACTTTTTTCGCCGCGCCTCAGCGCGGCGAGGTGTATATAAACGGATGACAATGTGTGTGTGTCTGTCTGTCTGTCTGTCTGTCTGTCTGTCTGTCTGTCTGTCTGTCTGTCTGTCTGTCTGTCTGTCTGTCTGTCTGTCTGTCTGTCTGTCTGTCTGTCTGTCTGTCTGTCTGTCTGTCTGTCTGCCTGTCTGTCTGTCTGTCTGTCTTCGAAGCCTTTCCGATATGACGCGCGCCCGCCCGGAGTCCACTATTCATGCCCTACTTCTGACACGCTCCTTTCTGAGGGGTTCTTGCAGGGCAGCATTGGGATCGCCCGGGATTATTTTTTTGAGATAGACACACGCATTTCTGAGCGGTTGTTGCAGGGCAACATTGGAATCGCCCGGGATTAACTTTTTTAGCAGACAAAGTTGTTCGTAAGACAAGGGTCTAAAAAAATAAATTTCTTTAGGAATGAGTGTTCAACAACTGCCTCAACGTAAGCTTTCAAACGGTCGAACGAATGCCGCTCTACAAAGTAAGACGAGCGAGTTAGGGCCGATTTGCTGTTTGAACCTTTGGGTTACTGTAGCTCGCGATATTCAAACATTCGAATCTCGACTTCTCTTAACGGAATGATCAGTGTGCCGAAAACTATTCAACGTGCTCAAGATCGTCTCTCTACGACGAAAGACAGACGAGATAGAGCAGTTTCGCGTTTTGAACCGTTGGCTTACTGTAGCTCGCGATATTCAAACTTTAGAGTTTCGACCAATAGAGGAACAAATGATCAGTGAGTCGAGAGCTATCCAACAAACTCAAGATCGTCTCTATACGACGCACGCTGAGCGAGGTAGAGCAATTTCTATGCCAAAAACGCGAGAATGTCGCTTTCGTGGTGCGAGTTGGCGTAATTAACAAATTTTTACGCCAAGTGAAAGAGCACGTCGAGACCTTTTAGTTGACCTATCGCACGCCGCTCTACGACGTAAGACGAGCGAGTTAAAGCCGTTTTTGCGTTTTGACCTTCGGGTTACTGTAGCACGCGCAATTCAAACTTTTATATCTCGACTTGTCTTAACGCAATGGTCAGTGTGTCAAAACCTATTTAACGAACTCAAGATTGTCTCTCTGCGACGGAAGACGACTGAGTTACAGAAGTTTTGCGTTTTAAACCTTTGGGTTACTGTAACTCGCGAAATTCAAATTTTTGAGTTTTGACCAATAGAAGGACAAACGATCAGTGAGTCGAGAGCTATTCAATAAACTTAAGATCGTCTCTACGACGCACGCTGATCGAGTTAGAGCAATTGTAGTGTAAAAATGTCGAGAATGTCGCTTTTCGTGTCGCGTGTTTGCGTAATTGAGAAAATTTTTAATGCCAACCGAAAGAGCACGTCGAGACCTTTTGATTGACCTATGCACGCCGCTCTACGACGTAAGACGAGCGAGTTAGAGCCGTTTTGCGTTTAGACCTTTGGGGTACTGTAGCGCGCGCAATTCAAAGTTTTGAATTTCGAAGTCTCTTAGCGACATTACCTTTGAGTCGAGACCTATCCATAAAGTCCAAGATCGCCTTCCTACGACTTTCAAACCCCGAGATATGAGAGCGTTACGAACGCACGCACGAACGCACGCACGAACGCACGCACGCACGAAAAGCTCTCGTAGGGGTTCGCCCGGCTGAGGCGAAAAAAGTCAACAAACGGTAGGTACGATAATACAGTTTAATTTATTAGTCCCATCAAGCGCCAATGTGAATAAGAGCTCCACTTTTGCGAGAGCTACCCACTGCCTACTACAGCAAGGCATACCTAATCCAACATTCCGTTGTAGGTAATTTAAAACTTCTCTTGCAACTGGGACTGTCCCAGAACGGTATTTGCTCAATGACACTCGTCCTAACGTAATGCAAATCAACGGAGCAGTAGAACGTTTTCAAACGTATTCTCCTAAGCAAAAGAGCACATCACACCTTAGCACCTAATCGAGCATCGTGACAAAAATCGACCACATTTTCATTCAAGAGAACCAATTCTGGACAGATCTGTTAAAAGATGGATTACCTATCCGCTAGGTCTCTGTAGTCAGATAGGCTATCGTAGAAAGGGCGTACAGAGCCAGAGAAGCAGTGCAACTCCCGCACGAAGTCGTCGTCGAAAGCTCTGCTGTCGACTGTTCAACCGTTGTATTGGATGTTGCCTCCTTCGTGTTGTCAACTCCTGTACCGGGCCTTGCGAACTCCGGGGTTGCCTACCCTTGCTTATACGTTACGAAATTAAAACTACTCAAAGCAAGACAATTTCTGGAAGGTCAAGAAGGCAAATGCAATGCAACAAAGGGGAGAGGTCGTTCAGAATTACTTGAAGGGGAGAGGTCGTTTCGCAAGAGCTTGAAAGCCGTGGAGCTAAACTTCCTTCAGCGATGGGGCCTCTAATCTGGGACGCCAATAAGGTTTCATCTGTTCAGCGTCAGAATCAGGAGCGATCCTTTTCAGATGCGAAGCCGCTCTATTTCACGGAGTATTATCATTCACAACCTATGAATTTTATACCGGCATTGATGTTGAATTGTCACAGGGGATTCAATTTTGGCACTATTAACGCAAATGCATTAGGCTCCAATGCCCTACCCGAATTGTGATGCTCAGCTTCAACTCAATGGGTGTGTGAAGTTTCGCAAGAGCCGGTACTCGGTGTGGTCGTCGTCGCTGTCCTTGGCGAAGTGGCGGAGGTCGCAACAACATGTGAACTGGACGTTGTCTCTCCCTTCACGGTAGTCGGACTGCTGAGTACAGTGGTGCCTTGTTCCGAGCGGGATGATGTCACGGTGGCGGGACGCGTTGTTGCTTGAGCGGTCTGGATGTATGTAGACTCTTCAGTGAGTGACTTCGTTTTGCGATTTGTGGAAGTTGTCGCTCCAGTTGCGCTCGTTGTCGTTGTAGTTGTGGTCGCTGTCGTTGTAGTTGTGGGTGTAGTTGTTGTTGTAGTTGTGGTTGTGGTGGTCGTAGTGGGCAGCTCAGTTTCTGAGCACGGCAACATTTCGTAAGGTGACCTGTACACATATGTATGAGGACGCATTCCAGACGGCGGAAGCTAAAGTGACAACAAAACGCACCAATCTCGAGGAGTAGGAGTTGCTGGAAACTTCAACATTGGACAATAGTCCGCCATGCGGTCGACTCCGTAGATGTCCTTCGAACCAAAGTACTGTAAAGACGCAGTGAACTGTATGTTGACAATGAGAGAAGCGTCTCGCAGTAGTATCACCTTGGGTTTCTTCAATGAGTAGCTGTTATCGGTTGCTCTGCAATGGATCCCCTCAATAGGGCTGGCAACCTTTGAACATATGGTGAGATTACGAGCTGCTATGTTCTCCAGTGTGCAGAACGGGAAGCTTGGTGCGTCGCTGAATGACAAGGTAAGCCGTGCCATGGCTTTGCATGTAGGAACAATTGTAGACCGTCCAACAAAACACGCAGTCAATGTTAGAGGTTTACCTGTGGAATGTTCTTCTCTCAATCCATTGCTGACAGCTTTTGCTGGCAAAGGCGCATCCGAAGCCTTTGCCATACCAGAATTTATGCGGAGGGAGAATTCCATACTCGCTGAACCTCTCAGACATCAGAAAGTCGCGATCGAATCTGAATGAGAAGAAACGTTGGCAGTCGAGCTAATCAGTTGTTGCTGCATTGTATGTAAATAGTGAGCTACCATACGTACATACATGCTGCATTGCATCAGTTTGCCCACATACCTGTAGCGCATGGTTTCCTCTAGATAGGCCATAGTGATCTCGGATAAATACGTTTGGCCGTTGAGTGATGTCCTCGGAGACATGAGTTCCGTCTGCAAGTTGATGCCGACAGTCAGGATCGCAAACAAGGAGCGTTTCTCATTCAGTGTGACTGTGAACTCTGCAGTACCTTGGTTGTCTCCGTAATTAACAGTGAGTTGGTGACTATTACAGGGTTTTTTTAATTCGGCAAATGGGAAACCCGAATAGGTATCTTCTGCTGTGGTGAAGCAATTCGAACAAAACTTTCACACAATATAGTCGACATATGTCCATGATATGTGTTGCTTTTATAAAGCTCTTGGCTATCGCAAGCTCAAGTTACAGTACCACAAAGTTGAGTCCCAAAAATTTGAGATTTTGCGCAGACTGGTATGGCTTTCACCTTTCCTAACTTGCTCGATTTGCGTCACAATGGAGTGAGACTAAGTGCATTAGATTTTAAATAAAACAACCTTTCATATGCTTGATGAAACAACCCTGTGTGATGTACCGTGCTTGAGATACAACGCCTGAAAGTTGGCTCCAAAGAACCGGAGTTGCGCGAGAAGGCCGAGGTGGCCAAGAATGACGCCTTGTGGCTGGTGATCTCAACTTTGGCGTGTCGTAACTGACGCCATGTGGGACCTACGCAACTCGTTCTAGGAACATATGAAAGCTTGTAATCTTCTCAATCTAATGAAAGTAGCCCCGTCAAAATTGGCTGAGAAACGTGCGAGTTTTGCGTAATTTAATCGTGTGCAACCTCAAATTTCCAGATACATTTTTGACGCCTTGTAACTTGCGGCCACAAAGATGAATTGACACCTCAACATAACACATATCATGGACATATGTTGACTATATTGTGCAAGTTTCGTTCGAATTGCTTCATCACAGCAGAAGATATCCAGGTTTTCCATTTGCCGAATTAAAAAAAAACCCTGTACATTGTTCTGTAAGAAAACGATGGGATGGGAGTTTGTTTAGACGCTGTCAAGTTCATAATGTACGTCATACGACGTTCCACACGTCACATTGCGTTTCGCACCCATCCTGCACCCGTTCCTCCCGCTCACCCACCTGAAATACCGTGTACTCCAAGTGTGCAAAGGCAAGTGTCTCCTTGCTCCCCCTCCTGACTTGCGGTAAGCCGGAGGACCACTTCTCCAGCGCCTCTTGTTCGTCGAAGTAAAAGGGTTTGGCACCTGACGTGCGCACATAGCCGTCGTTCTCAAACTCCGCACCAGGCAAGTCGTTGCAGCCGAAGTGCTCCCTGACAGCTTTCTGAAGTACAAAGGAACTCGCCCTTCTGTAGGTACAGTACATGAACCGCATGCCTCCGACGCGTGTCATGGTTGGGTCAGCGAACATGCAGTGCTACCACCCTGTAATGCCGGTCGCATTGGCTTCAACGCGCTGCCTTCCAAGCAGGTTCCGCAGTCCACTGAGAAATGCAAGCGTTTGAATGTTCTTGCACACAGTAGGCTTCTCGCGCGTCGAACTAGTGTGTGCACAGCACATGTATGCGGCCAAGCGACAGGATAGCGCCCCAGAGGCGTTTATAACCTTCGTTTTGTCTCCAGTGAAGAAGAAGGCCGGCTTGAAAGCTTGTCTGCCTCCTTCGTAATTAGATTGGAAGTTGTTACGACGTAGAATTGTTAATGAATTTGTACTGCTTACATCAGTCTGCATGCTGTTACCTGTATGCAAGAACTATGTAACTGCATAGCTCCAGCTGAGACGCACATTGGGCCGCTACTCACTTCACTTTGCATGCTCTGCGGCTGGTGCGGGCGTAGGTACATAATATGTACCGGGCGGTCCAGAAGAAATTGCCACGGTTTACGTACTTACAAGTTCAAACTTTTCATCAGATATGCTCTAAGAGGTTCTCTACCTACGCTACGAAGTTAAAATTATTGCTTGCTAAACTCGCGAAAACGGTAGACTAGTAAACCAGCATGCTTCTTTGCTACGGGGAGAGTTGGAACAAATTCCACTCCGTCCGATCCGTCGCGATGCCACTTCCTGACTAGCACTTGGGCGCTGTCGTCGTGAGAGTTCGTCACGAAGCGACTGATGAACCCCTCCAAAGGACAATTATTTATCAAAATGTAACAAGCTTCGTTTGCAAAAGCCGACTTTGGGCATTCTGACTGACATTGTGAAGAGTTTCGAACTCCATTGCGGAAAGTGTGAACAATCGTCGGTCTTACTGCCCAGCTTCACAAGGTCGATCTTCGCCGTGGTCCGCTTCACGAGCTGTCTCTTCGCAATTGCGTCGCAACGTTAAATTCGCCCGGAATTCATTATTTTTTCGCCGCGCCTCAGCGCGGCGAGGTGTATATATACGGATGACAATGTGTGTGTGTGTGTGTGTGTGTGTCTGTCTGTGTTTCCGTCGCACCGAAGTAAAGTTAGTGACATATGTGGTCAAGTAGAGTCGATGTCGCTGAGTACGGATTCGATGTCCGTTTCTGTTGCTAATTTCGCATTTTCGAGATATTCGCAATTAAAATTCGAAAATGTCGAAAATCGACTTTTTCGTCTAATGCGCTAGCCGCGAAATTTCTTCAGAAATGGAAGGAGCATGGACCGCGGATAATTTGTAACACAAAAGAAATTTTTTGCAAATGTGGAATTTAATAGAAATACGCGATTATTTGTCAAAATTGCATAAATTGACTAAAATACAACGTCATTTATTGACGAATGTGAATGCAGAAATGGAAAGGTCGTATGCCAATGAGGATTTGTGACTTAGTTTTGCTGTTTTTAAAAATTGCAATTTCGAGATATTTTCAATCAAAATATGGAAATGTCGAAAATCGACTTTTTCACCTGATGATATAGCGGCGAAATTTCTTCAGAAATGGAAAGAGTATAGACTGCGGATAATTTGTAACGCAAGAGAAATTGTTTGCAAATATGGAATTTAACAGGAATATCTGATTATTTTTCAGAATTCCATAAATCAGCAAAATAGAACGTCGTTTTTTACGAATTTGAACGCAGAAATGGTAAGGCCGTATGCCAATAAGAATTTGTGACATAGTTTTTCAGTTTTAATAAATTCCAATTTCGAGATATCTAGAATTATAATTTTAAAAAATGTCAAAATCGAGATTTTCGTCTGATGGCCAGAACAGCTGTTTATTGATGAATGTGCACTCTTAAACAGAAATGCGTACGCTGAACACAGGAATTCACGCGCACCAAACTTTTGGCAAGTTTTTTGTTGGATGTGACGTTTTCACACAGGTAGGAAACATCAGATAAACGGCGTCGTATCATGCCGATAACATATAGCGAACGCGGCGATATCACTGAGCTTCAGATCAGCTGTACAGACAACCGTATCGTGGGGATAGCTGCACTTGACATTAAGGAACACGTTCTCAAGACACCTTCTCCAGATGCGGCTAACGAGGTGTACAAAGTTCACTATACTGTTCACCAATATTTGACAGACACAAAGTATAGGTTGAACTTTTTACACACACAGCTTGTTGAGCAAGAAGATACTCACTCTCAAGCTCGATTGCAAAAGTTTTGGTTTGTAAACGCACGCTCTCGCGCCGAGCCGAGTCGCTCGGCTGAGCTCACCGCTTTCTGGAGGGGTACGTTGGAAACGGGACACAATTCCAAACGTACCAATGCGTGAAACGCCTCGTGGACAAGAATTGGTAGGATCCTGCCTCGAGTGAGCGTTTCTGTGCAGATGTTGATGACTCCAGCCAGTGGCCTGCGTGCGGTGCATGCTTGCAAGTTGATTTGGCTTTGATACGCATTGAAATGTGACTTCATTTCTTCCATGCACGTAGTACAACCGTGCCTACCCTCTCCCACTCTCTCACCTGACGTACTGGCTCAAAGTTCCGTCGTCATCGATGGTGTACAGTTTCGTGTGGCAGGTGGTGGCATACGCGCCCGATTTGTTCTGAGTTTAGAACCCAGAATGAACATCCGAACGCCGTTTGCAAAAATCCGGTGAGACCTCGCATGGCTTTGGCCGGTAGTCGACGAAGAAGATAAAATGAGTGCTGAGGCGGTCGCCCAAGGCAGCAGCAGCCGCCCAGACGTTACCGTTCCTCTCCGTCAGATCCGGGTACTCCGCGACTCCGATGCAGTCGTCTGCCAGCTTGTCCTCGGCGAAACTGAATGTGCACATTACTCTAGCCGTACGGCCTACGTAAGCATATCGAGTCGAACAGTCATAGGGCAGCCACATACATGTGCACAAGTACACTGCATTATATGATTGGAAATAAGCACATCGGTGCCCTTACAATGTCCACGGATAAAAGGGCAGTTGGATGAGCTTTTGCAAGAAGTCCATTAGGTCGTCCAAAGCGCCCTGAATCAGTGCCGCATGCAACCCTCTTAATCTTCTCATGTGTACGCACTGCACAACTTGTACAAGGCACACCACGCACCTCAAGCGTCTCCTCATGTGTACGCACTGCACAACTTGTACAAGGCACACCACGCACCTCAAGCGTCTCCTCATGTGTGCGCACTGCACAACTTGTACAAGGCACACCACGCAGCTCAAGCGTCTCCTCATGTGTACGCACTGCACAACTTGTACAAGGCACACCACGCACCTCAAGCGTCTCCTCATGTGTACGCACTGCACAACTTGTACAAGGCACACCACGCAGCTCAAGCGTCTCCTCATGTGTACGCACTGCACAACTTGTACAAGGCACACCACGCACCTCAAGCGTCTCCAATTTGTCACTTTGAGATTCCAAACGTTTTCTTGCCGAGTCGATGATGGTATAATTGGCGGTGAATCGCTGGAGCGTCTTCGTGTATCGTCCTAGTCCAAAGTCGTCGCTAGATGAGAATTCTCTCAATCCCACTCTTTTCTTGACTCCTCCAACTGACGATCGAGTTTCTCCAGAGCTGTTTCCTGCATGCGTCTCAAACATACCATGTGGCCCAGTGGACTTACTGGCTAATGGCCAATTTAGAGACACATACAAAAGAGACAATTTTCACCGAGATCATCGCCACAGCGCACTCGAAGGTTTCGGGTTCGGGAACGTTGATATCTGCTGAAATGATGGAACCCATTGCTACTGTAACTGCAAGTAGCAAGCTCCGGTTCATTTCTGCCAACTGCAATTTGGCGTCGGCAGGACGTACGCACGCAATCGTTCACTTCGCACGAGCCGACTCATACGTAAGGCTCATATGTACATAAGCTAAAGTAGGGCCTTTCTAAAGACTGGACACCGATATGCGGTCAATCAAGTTTTTATTTGGAACGAAAGTATGTGCCTATGCAAAAGCAGGGGAAGTCCAGCGAAGGTCTGACAATACGTAGTGCTGGCACGCGTTCAGCCTTCATAACCTGTGCGTGTTGCTTGCACGTCTTTCTCGTTAGTATAGACGCGGGTGCAAAGCATTCTGAGTGTGCCGTGACATCCGTTATCGCAACGCAGGATGACCCGACCAAACGAACAGTTTGAATAGAGTAGGACTGAGACTACTGTGCAGGTAGCCAATAGTTATGAATCTCACGTATAGTCCCTCGGGCTTCGAAACTATGCGACCGTTCAGTGAGCTATTCCAGTCCAGTTTCACTACCCGGTGCATAGTGCGCTGAAGACATCACTGATAACGCCAGCGCCAGCTAACGTGCCACTTTTCGGATTAGCGTCGAATTACGACTTTAATCCAGGTGGGCCGCACTTTTTGCAGTCGTTGACTTGCGACACGATGGACAGCAGTGACCTCTGGGCAAAAGTTGCTCGACACAGAGCCAAATTGATCGTAGGGTCCATATCTGTCGTGGCCCTCACAATGGCTGTTGCGACAGTGGTGATTGTAATGAGTCCAAACGCATCTGCTGACGAGGCCCCAAAACAGGCAGAATCAGAAGTAACCACACCGTTGACAACAGTGGTCTCCGACAGAACCACGGGTGGTGCGACCCTGACGCCAGGTCAGTCGCAAAGGCTTTGGGAGCGAGTACGCAGGCAGGCGGTATTTCCCCCTTTGCTTGCTTAGACCTGCATTGTGGCTGTCTACACGACGGGTATACATAGGTCTGGATTGAAGCATGCGTCAAATCATTAAGTGGTGGAGGGCATCGCTAGCAACTGGTGAAGTGTCGAACTCTGGCGCTAGATAGTCGCGCAAAGCGCAGGATTGAACTAAACTGCAAGACGGTTCTCGGTGACCTCTTAAATTCACAGGTCGAGACGGCAGTACGTGCACTGAAGAGTTCAGTGAGACCGTGGCAGGCTGCGTGGAAATGCACACGGGCGCCTGTGTGTACGACAGTCACTACGAGGACGGCTATCAGGTGCTTCTGCAAGTCTTCGCCAGGGACTGCCGGCACAGCAGCCTACCGAGGAAAGTACTGCGAGGAGAGGTGGCTAAAACTGACTACAAAAGTCGAAAGTAGCGTTGTAAAACACGTTATGTACGCTATAGTCTATGTACGTTGCAGTCGTGAACGCCCATTCAGACGTCGACGAGTGTGACGAGGACCCGTCTGAAGCGTGCGTCAACGGCGGCAGCTGCACCAACCTTGAGGGAAGCTACCGATGCGAACTGTCCGCCCCAGTTCACCGGCTTCAGCTGCCAAAAAGGTTAGAGACGAATTTGTAGGTAGCCTTCCTCCATTTCTGTCTAGGTAACCCTGATGCCATCTGTACGCAATGGGACGCTTACCAGACGTGGACGAGTGTGCCACTGTGGCCCCATGTCAGAACGGCGGCACGTGAGATCCGGGTACTCCGCGACTCCGATGCAGTCGTCTGCCAGCTTGTCCTCGGGCGAAACTGAATGTGCACATTACTCTAGCCGTACGGCCTACGTTAGCATACGTACACATTGAGTCGAACAGTCATAGGGCAGCCACATGCATGTGCACAAGTACTCTGTATTGTATGATTGGTTATATATGTTGCAGTCAATGCCCGTATTCAGGCGATGGCCGTCTAGACGGCTATCGCCTGGCCGATCAGGCCGTGGCCGTCTTCTTGAGGAAAAGACGGCCATCGCCTGGTGCGTCAGGCGATGACTGTCTTCGCTCCAAAAGACGGCTATCGCCTGATGGACCAGTCAGTCGCCGTCTTCAAAGCGAAAGCTGTCGGCAGCGCTAGCATAGATGGCGCACAGCAGGCCTGAGCAGGAGGTGAAGTAGATGGCGGAGTATGCACCCCACTGACAGTTTG
>JASAMZ010009471.1:2500-14969 GCA_030248115.1 Linhomoeus sp. GSCO2_2 | reverse complement strand
GCTGCATGCGGGAGGTGGCGCCCGCGCGGCCGCCCATGCCACCCTGCAGCGTCATGGCTGCCGCCCCGGCGGCCATGGTGAGAGATTCTGCAATGTGTGAGCGACAAGGTGTGTACATTCATAGCTGCAAAGTGGCAATCTGAAAATACTGCTGCATTTCTCGACCTCGCGGCGCGATTAGTGACGTCCTCTATAATTTCGACGCACGCGATGAAACATATGGCGAGAGCATGTAGTGACGGAGAAATGGGGATGGGTGTCAGAGATTACTGTAAATTGTGGAAAGGTCGGGCATGAAAAAATCCAGACAATCCCGACAGCAGGGGTGACCATAGAAACTGAAACTAGTTTCAGTTTTAGTTTTAGTTTCTATAAATATACTGAAACTGAAACTAAAATGGTCAGACATATTTAAACTGAAACTGAAACTCCACACAAGGAATCAGTATTAGTGCAATACTGAAACTAGTTTCAGTACCCACTACTGAAACTAGTTTCAGTTTCAGTTTCAGTGTTTGAGACGTATGCTTGGCTAGTCTTAGGTTGATTTGGCGCTTTGCTTGATTAACAATGACTTGGGAATGCACCATGTTTATGGTAATCAGCAAAGAAAGCAACGCATCCATGCAAGATTCCACGTACGTTTTATAACCGCGAACAGCATACTTAGTACTGAAACTCAGTTTCAGTAACTGAAACTGAAGCTCAAGAAATTTCTTTACTGAAACTGAAACAGAAACTAAAATTAAAACTGATACTGAAACTGAAACTAAATCAGTTTCTATGGTCACCCCTGCCCGACAGTACCCTTTGTCCGAAATTCCGCGTCCGAATGGGCAATTCTGCACACAATACAGCGCTTTCCACAGTAGTAAAGACCTCAGCAATACTTGCGCCACAAAACGTAAGGCGAGAGCATTTAGAGTAGGCGGTGTGGGGGGGAGGGCAAGTTAACCGTCTCCTCGCCCACCCTCACCAATTAATCAAGGATGACTAAGGCGCTTGTATGTACGAGGTGCAATTTATTTTCCGCCCGTAAAAGGCACAGAGTATCCGAAGATAGAAAGATACAACAAATTCGATTTATATGGTAGCGTACAATGTAGCTACTAGAAGCTCACTAGGTGGCCCTATCGCATTCAACCATTGACGTAAAGAGGCTCGTGTTTGACGCCGTATGGCCGTTTCTGCCTGGTCGCTTCTAACGATGTCGCCTATACAGAGCTGACTCCTTGAAATTAGCTCGTTTCCCCGCGCCTTTCTTCGTTGCCATAACAGCCAGCGCATTTGTAAGCTGGCTCTCCCCTTTGACGGGAAACCCACATTCAGAATGATACCTACGCATATGGAAACGCCACTGTTAGGATGCAGTTGGTCGAAATGTGGGCAGGCTTTCACTTTGTACTTTCAGTAGCGGCTAGCAACCAGTAACAAACAACAACAGCAATGCAACAATGCTTCATGTAATCTTAATGAAATAGTAATCTGGCGCACTGACAACTCACCACCAGCAGACAAAAGTTTCATTAACTTTGGCACAGAAAGATCGCTTCTACTGCAGACGAATCACTCCTTCCGGCACTCCGCAAGCGAAATGATGTAGTCTGCGGCAGTCCGAGTCGTACCAGCGACTATTGAAACCGTAGAAATCGCCGCAATCCTCCTCTCCTCCATCTGTACCTCCGTTATCGGGCTGGTTGCCTCCCCACGGATGGTAGTCTTTCAGGGGACTACCATCCAACCAGTGGAAATTGCCCTCTGAGGAAAGATCGTTGAGACCGATCCAGACGTCGATGTGGTCGCGTGGAACGACTGAAAAGATGAGTCTATCTGGTGCGACTACATCTAGGTTGACAGGATTACGGTAGCGTGAAATGGCGGCGTCAAGCACTGTGAATACTGTTAACTGTACTGTCAGTCCACCGAGCAATGGGGCAAACCGAGATGTCACAAGGGACACACATACTGGTTCACAGTCATTGCTATGCACATGTATGACAAAAGTAAGACGGTAGCTCACTACTGCTGAGCAAGTCGTTCAGTTCCTTCGTCTTCGGACTGAAGAGATCACCACCAAACGACTTGCAGATCTGTCTTGCAGCTTGCCACGTCCTGCAATGGTTGCTCAGATTTATGCTTTGAGTAAGGAAAGGAAGGTGCGCCGACGACGACGACGACGACGACGACGACGACGACGACGACGACGACGACGACGACGACGACGACGACGACGACGACGACGACGACGACGACGACGACGACGACGACGACGACGACGACGACGACGACGACGACGACGACGACGACGACGACGACGACGACGACGACGACGACGACGACGACGACGACGACTGCGCGGTCAACAACGACGACACCTTCGCTGGGCAACATAGACCACGCAAACGCCGGTTTCTCCATCGCGAAGGCAGGCTGTATTCGTGCCTGGACTCTGCACCGTTCCAAGATCGACAGTTGGTTTTCCACGAGCTGGCCCAGCGCGGCAGGTAGATAGCGTTCCAGCAAGGAATACTGCTACAGTATGGGACGATGGGGTTATGGTATTGTGTCAAATTAAGAAGCTGTGCAAATGAAAGAAATGCAGCAGTGTAAACACACTCACCAAAGCACAGGACTGCCGAAGTCATCCTGTCTAATGATTCTTTTCAACTATCTAAGCGTCTGCAATGTGACTACCTTTCTGGCATATGCAGGCAAGTCAGAGACGGCACTGTTATCAGCTGCACGGGGTAATTACACAGGTACCACATTTTAGGGTTCGTTCGTATCGTTAGGTAGTACGTGTAAGTGAATTGGGTTGAGGGGGGGGGGGGGCGATTAGCCGGCACCCCAGGTCGAATACAAATGCAGCAATGCAATGGAGGCCGATCGCATTGTCTAACAATGCCGTGTTTGTTTGTGCGTCTTACACAACTACGTCAGTTTCTGCTTCAGTGGCCTCAAAGATTCAGGCGGCTCATTGCTTCTGGAATTTGTGTGTGACCGTCATTCACAGTCGACAGAATGTGCACCTTTTGCTAGACTCTAGCGCGTTGTAAAATCCAACCTCACTCTGCCCCACATACTCTAGATAATAGCATAGAGGCTGCGCTGAACGTGAAGTGTGCTGCGGCCGTCGAATTCTCAGGGCCTACGTATGCACAGCCGCGACGAAACACTGCAGAGACATACGTATGTACGTACGTATGCACCACCGTCTGTGGAATGGAATGGGTGTGCTGAGCTCGTAAATGCGCCTTCGCGGTTTCGCCACCTATTCCCACACATACGCAGCAGCGCCGCGCACCAAAGACACCACAAATTCTAGTGGAATCTTGCGCAGATTTTCTGCAAAATGCCGCGACGCCCAAGTCAGGAAATCGACACAATCGCGGAAGAAGAAGCCGAAAGCGGCGACGACGGGGAAGACAACGATCCCGATCTCAGTAACATCCGCAAGCGGCGATTTCTCACGGTCTCCAAGGTAGGAGGACCCCCTCCCATGGCCAGCGGGGGAGGGGGCACCCCCCTCCTGAAGAAGTTCTCACTCATGGGACCCCCCGTGGTGGACACCTGGACCATGGAGGTGTTCAACAGGGTGGAGACGGGGGACTGCGAGGGGCTGCAGATTCTGCTGGCCATGAAGAGCGAGGGAACGGAGGTCGTCAATGGGGTGAGTCGGGGGGGGGGGGGGGGGGGGGAGGGGTGGGGGGGGGGGGGGGGTGGGGGCGCGGAGGGGATTGTGGGCGGGAGGAGGGAGGGGGGTTACGAGAGGATGGGTCGGGGGAGGGGTGAGAAATGTCATACCATGGAGGGAGTGAATTGGGCTGATATTGCTACGTGTACCTAGTGGCAATGGGAGAACTATTCATTACATCGATTGCAACCGTGTGCGTGCCTTGGTAGGCGGCGATGCTAACGCGAGTCTTTCGCTTGCAGTGAGTGTAGTACTAATCATGACCCTATGTATTTCCTTTTCAGACTGGTGAAACGCCCCTGATCGCTGCCTGCCGCAAAGGGGATCGTCTTGAAATTGTCCGCCTACTTTTAGAACGAGGCGCCGATCCCAACGCGCTCGACGATGTATGCCCACAATTGCTTATCCTACATCTATTGATCATAAGTCCCAATTGAAACTTACTCGTTGTATTATGGCAGGAATGGTGGAGTCCGCTGTTAAACGCAGCCAACAATGGGGACGCCGATGTTGCGAATCTACTGTTGAACAGTGGTGCGAAAGTCGATCAACTCGACGGGGTACGGTAGCTCAGTGATTCAGATTGTACGGTATCTGTCTTGTTTCGATTGAGGTGTGATAGCCGCCTAGTGGGTGAAAGTTTCAGCTGAGCTGGTCCCCACTATTCTGGGCGGTCTACAAGAACCATTTCGAGTGCACTGAGCTGCTGCTGAACAACGGGGCGAATCCCAACGTTTACGACGAAGAGGTGAGTGCTTCGAATATTGAATTCCATTGTAATTCAGATCACAACACTTTTCTAGGACGGCCTGTCTCCCCTGATTCTGGCCAGTGGACGCGGCCAGGATACTGTAGTGGAGAAACTTTTGAATTCGCGCGCCGCTGTCAACCACGCGGACAAGTTCGGAAGCACCGCTCTCATCTGGGCCGCGAGAAAAGGATGTGCATGTAAGCGAGAATATCAATGGTTGCTATTTTGCGAATTGTTCAAATGTTTACAAATTGTCAGCCGTTTGTCGTCGCTTGCTGGACGCTGGAGCGAATGTGGAGCCAGTGGGAATGCTGGGGAGCACGGCGCTGATTCAGGCGGCGAGATCAAAGTGCAAACCAATTGTGGATATGTTACTGGAAAAGCGGCCGCAGAATTTGAACGCTGTGGACAGGTTGCGTTGAGTGAGAAAATGCAAATAGCTGCGAAGAACTCTACTTAATTTTCCCCTGTTTCTAGGGACGGTATGACGGCATTGTCCATAGCAGCGAGGGAAGGGTGTGTGGACATCGTGCTGTTGCTCTTGGCGGCTGGCGCGCACGTGAACGCCTCTGAAAGGGTACTGTATGTAATCGTTCTCTACTAATTTTGTGTAGCATAGTCTAATTTCATTAAAATTCCAGGAAGCCGAGCCGCCGCTTGTCTCCGCGGTGCGCGGCGGATCAGCTGAAGTCGTATCGGAAATGCTCCAGCGTCACGCCGATCCCAACAGCAAATGCCCCGAGGGCAGAACTGCGTTGATGATAGCCGCCGACAAGGGACATGCGGATATTGTGGCCGCCATGCTGCAGAGAAGGCCTAACTTGGAGGTCAAAAGTGCGGTGAGTGCTGCAAACAGTATACTACATGGTTTGGAACTACTGTAGTCGTACTGCAAGATATGGAAGGTCGGTCGTCGAAAGGTGCGTGCGTGCGTGCGTGCGTGCGTGCGTGCGTGCGTGCGTGCGTGCGTGCGTGCGTGCGTGCGTGCGAGCGAGCGTGCGTGCGTGCGTGCGAGCGAGCGAGCGTGCGTGCGTGCGTGCGTGCGTGCGTGCGTGCGTGCGTGCGTGCGTGCGTGCGTGCGTGCGTGCGCGCGCGCGCGCGCGCGTGCGTGCGTGCGTGCGTGCGTGCGTGCGTGCGTGCGTGCGTGCGTGCGTGCGTGCGTGCGTGCGTGCGTGCGTAGGCGTACGCGCTCGTGCGTACAAGTTCATGTTACAGGGTGGTGAGACTGCATTGGTACGTGCAGTCAAGAAACGCCAGTTGGCCACAGTCCAACTATTGGTGGGCGCAGGAGCGAAAGTATCAGCTTGCGACGCCGACACCAAAGACAACTGTCTGCATTTGGCACTCAGGGCTAGGAGTCGACGATTGACGCAGGTGCGGAAACTGCAGTTTACGAAACATTCTGCTTTGAAGTTCTAGCTTGTAGATTGAATTTGTGTCACACTTTGATGTTCAGGTGTTGTTGACGCGGCCGGCAGATGCTCGGCTACTGTATCGGCCGAATGCAAACGGAGAGACGCCGTACAGCATCGATCAATCCTTTGCGGAGCCTATTCTGCCTCACATCTTCGGTACGTATATATACATTCTGTAGGCAAACGTTTGTTTTCTTGAAGTTTTAACACATTTCGAATTTGTTTGCCAAGCATAACGCTTCACCCCCGTCTTGCAGTTACCTAATCCAACAACATTCTCATTCCAGGCCCTTCGCTAGCAGCTGGCTCTAAGCGAGGATTAAGCGCAGACGAGGCGGCCTTTGGCTATGACGTCTACAGTAACGTGCTGTCGGATATCGTATGCGAGCCAATGCTTAGTCTGCCGCTCAGCATTGGACTCTATGCCAAGTGGGGCTCGGGAAAGTCCTTCTTGATCAACAGAATCAAAGGTTGGGATGGAACGTTGTGAAGAACAAGCTGTTTTAAAAAAGTTGAGTTGTTTTATTAATACAGAGTGGTTTGTGAGTGTTTTAAAGTGGAAGAGTAAAAGAGTGGATACTTTTGTAAAGTGTTTCGAAGCCTTTCCGATATGACGCGCGCCCGCCCGGAGTCCACTATTCATGCGCTACTTCTGACACGCTCCTTTCTGAGGGGTTCTTGCAGGGCAACATTGGGATCGCCCGGGATTAATTTTTTGAGCAAGGCACACGCGTTTCTGAGCGGTTGTTGCAAGGCAACATTGGGATCGCCCGGGATTAATTTCTTTAGCAGACAAAGTTGTTCGTACGACAAGAGTTAAAAAAACAAAAGTATTTCTTTAGGAATGACCGCTCAACAACTGTCGCAACGTAAGCTTTCAAACGGTCGAACGAATGCCGCACTACGACGTAAGACGAGCGAGTTAGAGTCGCTTTGCTGTTTCAACCTTTGAGTTACTGTAGCTCGCGAAATTCAAACTTTTGAATCTCGACTTCTCTTAACGGAATGATCAGTGTGCCGAAACCTATTCAACGACCTCAAGATCGCCTCTTTAAGACGGAAGACGAGCGAGTTAGAGAAGTTTTGCGTTTTGAACCTTTGGGTTACTGTAGCGCGCGAAATTCAAACTTTTGGGTTTCGACCAATAGAAGAACAGATGATCAGTGAGTCGAGAGCTATCCAACCAACTTAACACCGTCTCTCTACGACGCACGCTGAGTGAGCTAGAGCGATTTCTGTGTCAAAAACGCAAGAATGTCGCTTTTCGTGTTGCGTGTTTGCGTAATTAAGAAAATTTTTAATGCCAAACGATAGAGCACGTCGAGACCTTTTAGTTGACCTATCGCGCGCCGCTCTACGACGTAAGACGAGCGAGTTACAGCCGTTTTCCGTTTTGACCTTCGGGTTACTGTAGCGCGCGCAACTCAAAGTTTTGAATTTCGAAACCTCTTAGCTGAATGATCAGTGAGTCGAGACCTATCCATAAAGCCCAAGATCTCCTTCCTACGACGTTCCAACGCCGAGATCTGAGAGCGTTACGCACGCACGCACGCACGAACGAACGGACGAAAAGCTCTCGTAGGGGTTCGCCCGGCTGAGGCCGGGCGAAAAAACTGACTTAATTAAACACCATAGAAAGCATAACAGTGGACCTATTACGCTGACACATTTTGGAGGAGCTTTATTCACTTATACCAACAATCGTTTCAGAGTCAATGTTGGCCTTTTCACGCTCGTGGCTCGATTCGACGCAAACTGTGTGGTCTTGGAAGTTCGGGATTTTCCTGTTACTAATTTTCACAGTCATCACAGCGCTCCTTGGTCTGCCTGTGGTTCTGTATTTTGGCTTTGGCGCCAATGTGGTCTACTTGGCTATTTCGAGTGCTGCAGCCTTGGCCGTTGGAGCTTTGACCCTGTTTACTTACAGTGAGTGGCAAACACTGCAGTTAATTGTTTTCACTGCACTACACTTCAGCAGTTTCAATTTGAGGATGACATATTTTATGGTGAACATTCAAAATTAGCCCCACGAAAATCCATTACAATGAAACGCGCCAGACAACCATAATCAATCAACCACACCACACAAGGCAATGCAATGTAGCTTTAGTTACAATCAACCCAACACAATCCAGCAAAGCATACTGAACTTGATTTCAGGTTTGACCTACTACGGTAGCGAAGTGGCTTCCTGGTCTAGAGCTAGACGAATTGCGCACGAGTTTGGAGAATTGGTGGCTCGCGCCAAACTAATTTACGCTATTTTGTTTCGAAGAGCGCCCGTTTTGCGTGAGAAGCAGCTGCTGACGTGCCCTGTCTCGTTCGTGTTCGGCGACTACCATAGACTGTCGTCGTGAGTTTGGACAACATTTTATATTTGGATAGATGTTGTATAAGTATCGTTTGAACATTCAGGGTTGGAGGAGAGCAAGCCTTGGCTAAAATTGTGTCGACCCTGTACGAGGCAACTATGAAGCACTATGGCAAACTGCCTGTGAAACTGTTCCACGCCATTCGACCTGGATACGGTAGCATTTCAAATATAGTAAAAAATTTTTTACACATTGTATTTCAGCAATCTTCATTCTAGCCCGCAACGAGCGCCCCAGTTACCGTCGCGGCTTGTGCAGAGTGCCCGTTATAGTACTCTTCCTACTGTGTCTTACCGTAGCTTACTGCTGCGTTTGCGTACTGTCTGCTTCGATTCGTGCCAACGACACTTTTGATGGAGAAATTTCTGGCGCCGTTTATGCGGCCGGAACAGTGATTTTCATCTGGTGTGCTAGTAATTTTTGCTGTCATTTCATGAGCAAATTTACGTATGCATATTACCGTATTCATTCTACACTTATTGCTGTATGCCATATTTTGTCTTCGACTTGCAATCGTGATTTCAGTTGCTCAATAAGTGTCTATGTGGCTGGCTACATAGTCTGGAAGGGGTCGGTGGACACACCTGAAAAGAGGTTGCAAAATGCCATCAAGAATCTACACACGTTGAAGTTTGAAGGTTTGAGGGAGTATGCTTTGTATATATGTTCGAAGGCGTTTTCAAAATCTTCAAGCAGTTGACTTCTGCAGGCTTTATGGCCAAGTTGGAGCAAGAGGTGGCACTGTTAGTGGAGCTTGTGAAGTGCCTGGGCAACTTTACCAGCAGCCAGACAAGATTGTGAGTGGCCTACCCAGCTTTGTCGAAGCCTGTCAGATCGCTGTAAAGTCTTTTCACTTACTACTAATCCCCAACTGCATCATTCAGGGTGGTTGTCGTCGATGGTTTGGACAACTGCGAACAAGAGAGGATGCTGCAAACCTTCGACGCTTTGGACTTGCTTTTCTGCAGTCGACAGGGCAGGCCGGTGGTTCTATTGATCGCTTGCGATCCCACAATCGTCGTGGCCGCCGTGGACCAGAATTTCCGATCGGCCCTGGCCGCCAGTGTCGAGTTGAACGGCCACGACTACCTGAAGGTACGTAGAAAAAACATTAAGTCCCGGGCGATCCCAATCTTGCCCTCTTCAACGCAGAACATCGTCAACATGCCCTTCTACCTGCACAACTCGGCCCTTCACCAGCTGCAGACTCGCCTGAGGGAGAAAAGGCAATCGCTGGCCCACTGGAGAAGGAGAACGGTCGTGAGTTTCCTCCGCCTGTGCGTGTTGCGCGTTTTGCATCATGTGCGTGGTTAAAAAAATTACCATTTTCTCACAAATTCCCATTATTTCAGTCCCATCGACAGGACGCTTTCCACGGCTCACACGCGTCCCTGTTTGGCGAAACAGCCCACGGCGAGAGAAAGCATAGAAACAGCGGGCACGGCTTCCAAACGCAGTTGTCGCCCCAGCAGAGCTTGATCGGAGGAGGGAGCATAATAAGAGACGACTATTTCTCCAACATCAATCCCAGAAGCATGAGAAGGATTCTGAACGCTATGAATTTGGCAGGTGATGAATTCTGGAAAGATTTCTGGATAAATTTTTAAATTTTCAAATTTCAAACTCCAGGTCGCTTGATGAGAGCCTTCGAGGTCGACTTCACCTGGAGTCAGTTGGGCCAGTGGGTCAGTCTGAGCGAGCAGTGGCCCTACAGGGTGTCTTGGCTGATTTATGAAGTCGAGACGAACGGAAACTCCTTACCGGATGCAGCCACGTTGGCTGACGTCTACGCAACGTGCGTCGAAAATACGTTTCCAAAATAACACATTTATGGTATAGGAAGTTTGATTCAATTTGTTTCAGGGTTAAACACCGCGTGCCGAAATTGCGCAGCGAAGACCCGTTGGTGGACATGGACCGCAACCCTGCAAATTTCGAGCCTTCCCTTCGAGCGCCAATCTCAAATTTGGACGAAGGGACGAATTTGAAGCTAACCGTGGCGCATCTCAAGCGATTCGTGCCATGTTCGTCCAACCTGGATCCGTATATCTTGAAGCTGATTCGAGGTATATTTCGCATCTGCTTTGAAATGATGTTGTGACGAATAGTCAAACATTTGTGTTACAGCAAAGTAGTTTAGAACGAGAGAACGCTCCAGTGAGGTCGCGACTATCGTCTGTGGACACTGCGCCTAATTTGGGACACCCCATGCTGCTATCAGGAGGCTATTCGCCGCCCGGGAACGCAACAGCCGCAAGCGAGGCCCTCTCTGGAATCCTAGAAGTGGGCAGAAGCGTTTCAGTCTACGGCAGATGCGTTAGTATTAATCCCCACAATTCAGCATCACAAAGACCTCGCTTCGAAGCAGCTGACACAGTTGACAGTCCAGGAAGTTGTCAATATGTACAGCTCTATAAGCGGCCTGTCAAGCGACGGCAAAGCAGCCGGCGCACAGAAGATCCTAAGCGCCAATCTTTCCGGTTGGGCTATGGAGCTCTGCGACGACACAGACGCGCTGAAGGAGGAACTCAAAGTGAGTGGAGTGCATATTGGTACCTACATTTTTTCGCTCGGCCTCAGCCGAGCGAACCATATCAAGAGCTCGGCGTGCGTGCGTGCGTGCGTACGTACGTACGTACGTACGTACGTACGTACGTAACGCTTGCTTCGGGCTTAATAACTCGCTCGTCCGACGTCGTAGGATGGAGTTTGAGACATCGGCGAGTAGCCCGCGGACTCCTCTAGCCACCTGAGTAGTCAAACCAAAAATAAGTTTTCAAACTCGCGCGCTACAGTATCCCAAAGTGGGGTCCATTTTAAGACAAAAGTTGACCGAAGCTAGTCAAATCGCATATCAAAGTGAAGCGCTCGAGCTCCTGAGCACGAATCCGACAACGAAAAGTTTCAAAAGTTTAAACAGAGAGCTACAGTAACCAAAACGCGTCGAAAACTGGAAACGACACGCTTGCTTCGGGCTTAATAACTCGCTTGTCTGACGTCGCTGGGTTGAGTTCGACACATCGACGGGTAGCCCTCGGACTACTCTCGCCATCTGAGTGTTCAAAACTGAAATAAGTTTTCAAACTCGCGCGCTACAGTATCCCAAAGTGAGGTCCATTTTGAGACAAAAGTTGACCGAAGCTAGTCAAATCGCATATCAAAGTGAAGCGCTCGAGCTCCTGAGCACGAATCCGACAACAAAAAGTTTTCACAGTTTATACAGAGAGCTACAGTAACCAAAACGCGTCGAAAACTGGAAACGACACACTTGCTTCGGGCTTAATAACTCGCTTGTCTGACGTCGCTGGGTTGAGTTCGACACATCGACGGGTAGCCCTCGGACTACTCTCGCGAACTGTGACGTCGAAATAATAACAAGTTTTAAAAATTGCGCGCTACAGTATCCCGAAGTAATGTCCGCGAAAAGTCAAAACTTCATCGAACCTAGTCGAATCGCATATCAAAATGAAGCGCTCGACCTCCTGCGCAAGAATCCGACAACAAAAAGTTTCAAAAGGTTAATGAGAGGGCTACAGTAACCAAAACGCGATGAAAACTGCAGATTTTGGTTTGTTATATCTTGGCACTCGTGCGTTGCAGAGCGGCGGTCTTGACATCGCTGAAGAGCTCACTGCAAGCCAACATCAAATCATGCTCACAATTAACCTGTAGTTTTGCATTAGATTCCACTGTCTTTTTTAAAATTTGGTCTGAAAAGATGATTTTCTTAGTGTAAAGAATTAAACCCGAGCGATACCAATGTTGCGTAGCAAGACCACTCCAAAAAGTGTGGGCGCGAGGAGAGTCAAAGACGCTGCACGAAACCGGAAAAGGCCTTGCTACAATCTCAGTAAAAATTCAAAGCTCAAAACCACTCCGCTTTTTAAAAGAGACTTGTTTGCGCTTTCTTGTCTTGTGATTTGCCCATTTAGTTGGTTGTGTCATATCGAATAGCCACCATCTTTCAGCTAAGTCTCGGCGACTGGCTTCTGTTTCGTCTCTTCGCAACCACACTGAAGTCTGGCCGGTTGCGCGCCTTGGCTCAGATGCCGTCGAGTGACCGCAACAAGCACTCTTCAGCGACTCGCCAGCAAGAGGTTTGAGAGCCTTTCAAACCAATCAATTCCAAATAGTTCTAAAGCATTCATATCAGGGTCCGTCGAAGACAACGAAATCTCAGCCGGTAGTCCACTCAGAGGAGTCTCATTCGGCTTGGCTACATGAGACGGCGACGAAA
>JASAMZ010009470.1:0-63733 GCA_030248115.1 Linhomoeus sp. GSCO2_2 | reverse complement strand
TAGAAGTTGCTCTATTTGTCAGTTGTGACACATACATACAGACACCAGCTTCTACATCTCTCAATGCCACTTGGTGCTATCGTGGACTCATAACCAGCTATGAAAAAGTTGCTGGTTCTGCTTGTCACTTGTGATAGACGCCCACAACAGCCACTCCCTCTTCAACGCTCATGTGATAGAAGCTGCTCTATTTGTCAGTTGTGACACATACATACAGACATCAGCTTCTACGTCTCTCAATGCCACTTGGTGCTATCGTGGACTCATAACCAGCTATGAAAAAGTTGCTGGTTCTGCTTGTCACTTGTGATAGACGCCCACAACAGCCACTCCCTCTTCAACGCTCATGTGATAGAAGCTGCTCTATTTGTCAGTTGTGACACATACATACAGACATCAGCTTCTACGTCTCTCAATGCCACTTGGTGCTATCTTGGACTCATAACCAGCTATGAAAAGTTGCTGGTTCTGCTTGTCACTTGTGATAGACGCCCACAACAGCCACTCCCTCTTCAATGCTCATGTGATAGAAGCTGCTCTATTTGTCAGTTGTGACACATACATACAGACATCAGCTTCTACGTCTCTCAATGCCACTTGGTGCTATCGTGGACTCATAACCAGCTATGAAAAAGTTGCTGGTTCTGCTTGTCACTTGTGATAGACGCCCACAACAGCCACTCCCTCTTCAACGCTCATGTGATAGAAGCTGCTCTATTTGTCAGTTGTGACACATACATACAGACATCAGCTTCTACGTCTCTCAATGCCACTTGGTGCTATCGTGGACTCATAACCAGCTATGAAAAAGTTGCTGGTTCTGCTTGTCACTTGTGATAGACGCCCACAACAGCCACTCCCTCTTCAACGCTCATGTGATAGAAGCTGCTCTATTTGTCAGTTGTGACACATACATACAGACATCAGCTTCTACGTCTCTCAATGCCACTTGGTGCTATCGTGGACTCATAACCAGCTATGAAAAAGTTGCTGGTTCTGCTTGTCACTTGTGATAGACGCCCACAACAGCCACTCTCTCTTCAACGCTCATGTGATAGAAGCTGCTCTAATTTGTCATTTGTGACACATACATACAGACACCAGCTTCTACATCTCTCAATGCCACTTGGTGCGATCGTGGACTCATAACCAGCTATGAAAAAGTTGCTGGTTCTGCTTGTCACTTGTGATAGACGCCCACAACAGCCACTCCCTCTTCAACGCTCATGTGATAGAAGCTGCTCTATTTGTCAGTTGTGACACATACATACAGACATCAGCTTCTACGTCTCTCAATGCCACTTGGTGCTATCGTGGACTCATAACCAGCTATGAAAAAGTTGCTGGTTCTGCTTGTCACTTGTGATAGACGCCCACAACAGCCACTCCCTCTTCAACGCTCATGTGATAGAAGCTGCTCTATTTGTCAGTTGTGACACATACATACAGACACCAGCTTCTACATCTCTCAATGCCACTTGGTGCTGTCGTGGACTCATAACCAGCTATAAAAAAGTTGCTTGTTCTGCTTGTCACTTGTGATAGACGCCCACAACAGCCACTCCTTCTTCAACACTCATGTGATAGAAGCTGCTCTATTTGTCAGTTGTGACACATACATGCAGACATCAGCTTCTACGTCTCTCAATGCCACTTGGTGCTATCTTGGACTCATAACCAGCTATGAAAAAGTTGCTGGTTCTGCTTGTCACCTGTGATAGACGCCCACAACAGCCACTCCCTCTTCAACGCTCATGTGATAGAAGCTGCTCTATTTGTCAGTTGTGACACATACATACAGACACCAGCTTCTACATCTCTTAATGCCGCTTGGTGCTATCGTCGACTCATAACCAGCAATGAAAAAGTTGCTGGTTCTGCTTGTCACTTGTGTTAGACGCCCACAACAGCTACTCCTTCTTCAACACTCATGTGATAGAAGCTGCTCTATTTGTCAGTTGTGACACATACATACAGACATCAGCTTCTACGTCTCTCAATGCCACTTGGTGCTATCGTGGACTCATAACCAGCTATAAAAAAGTTGCTGGTTCTGCTTGTCACTTGTGATAGACGCCCACAACAGCCACTCCCTCTTCAACGCTCATGTGATAGAAGCTGCTCTATTTGTCAGTTGTGACACATACATACAGACACCAGCTTCTACCTCTCTCAATGCCACGTGGTGCGTTCGTGGACTCATAACCCGCTATGAAAAAGTTGCTGGTTCTGCTTGTCACTTGTGATAGACGCCCACAACAGCCACTCCCTCTTCAACGCTCATGTGATAGAAGCTGCTCTATTTGTCAGTTGTGACACATACATACAGACACCAGCTTCTACATCTCTCAATGCCACTTGGTGCTGTCGTGGACTCATAACCAGCTATGAAAAAGTTGCTTGTTCTGCTTGTCACTTGTGATAGACGCCCACAACAGCCACTCCTTCTTCAACACTCATGTGATAGAAGCTGCTCTATTTGTCAGTTGTGACACATACATACAGACACCATCTTCCACGTTTCTCAATGCCACTTGGTGCTATCATGGACTCATAACCAGCTATGAAAAAGTTGCTGGTTCTGCTTGTCACTTGTGATAGACGCCCACAACAGCCACTCCCTCTTCAACGCTCATGTGATAGACGCTGTTCTATTTGTCAGTTGTGACACATACATACAGACACCAGCTTCTACATCTCTCAATGACACTTGGTGCTATCGTGGACTCATAACCAGCTATGAAAAAGTTGCTGGTTCTGCTTGTCACTTGCAATAGACACCCACAACAGCCACTCCTTCTTCAACACTCATGTGATAGAAGCTGCTCTATTTGTCAGTTGTGACACATACATACAGACACCAGCTTCCATGTCTCTCAATGCCACTTGGTGCTATCTTGGACTCATAACCAGCTATGAAAAAGTTGCTGGTTCTGCTTGTCACTTGTGATAGACGCCCACAACAGCCACTCCCTCTTCAATGCTCATGTGATAGACGCTGCTCTATTTGTCAGTTGTGACACATACACACAGACACCAGCTTCTACATCTCTCAATGCCACTTGGTGCTATCGTGGACTCATAACCAGCTATGAAAAAGTTGCTGGTTCTGCTTGTCACTTGTGATAGACGCCCACAACAGCCACTCCCTCTTCAACGCTCATGTGATAGAAGCTGCTCTATTTGTCAGTTGTGACACATACATACAGACATCAGCTTCTACATCTCTCAATGCCACTTGGTGCTATCGTGGACTCATAACCAGCTATGAAAAAGTTGCTGCTTCTGCTTGTCACCTGTGATAGACGCCCACAACAGCCACTCCTTCTTCAACACTCATGTGATAGAAGCTGCTCTATTTGTCAGTTGCGACACATACATACAGACATCAGCTTCTACGTCTCTCAATGCCACTTGGTGCTATCTTGGACTCATAACCAGCTATGAAAAAGTTGCTGGTTCTGCTTGTCACTTGTGATAGACCCCCACAACAGCCACTCCCTTTTCAACGCTCATGTGATAGAAGCTGCTCTATTTGTCAGTTGTGACACATACATACAGACATCAGCTTCTACGTCTCTCAATGCCACTTGGTGCTATTGTGGACTCATAACCAGCTATGAAAAAGTTGCTGGTTCTGCTTGTCACTTGTGATAGACCCCCACAACAGCCACTCCCTTTTCAACGCTCATGTGATAGAAGCTGCTCTATTTGTAAGTTGTGAAACATACATACAGACATCAGCTTCTACGTCTCTCAATGCCACTTGGTGCTATCGTGGACTCATAACCAGCTATGAAAAAGTTGCTGGTTCTGCTTGTCACTTGTGATAGACGCCCACAACAGCCACTCCCTCTTCAACGCTCATGTGATAGAAGCTGCTCTATTTGTCAGTTGTGACACATACATACAGACACCAGCTTCTACATCTCTCAATGCCACTTGGTGCTATCGTTGACTCATAACCAGCTATGAAAAAGTTGCTGGTTCTGCTTGTCACTTGTGTTAGACGCCCACAACAGCCACTCCTTCTTCAACACTCATGTGATAGAAGCTGCTCTATTTGTCAGTTGTGACACATACATACAGACACCAGCTTCTACGTCTCTCAATGCCACTTGGTGCTATCGTGGACTCATAACCAGCTATGAAAAAGTTGCTGGTTCTGCTTGTCACTTGTGATAGACGCCCACAACAGCCACTCCCTCTTCAACGCTCATGTGATAGAAGCTGCTCTATTTGTCAGTTGTGACACATACATACAGACACCAGCTTCTACATCTCTCAATGCCACTTGGTGCTATCGTGGACTCATAACCAGCTATGAAAAAGTTGCTGGTTCTGCTTGTCACTTGTGATAGACGCCCACAACAGCCACTCCTTCTTCAACACTCATGTGATAGAAGCTGCTCTATTTGTCAGTTGTGACACATACATACAGACACCAGCTTCCATGTCTCTCAATGCCACTTGGTGCTATCATGGACTCATAACCAGCTATGAAAAAGTTGCTGGTTCTGCCTGTCACTTGTGATGGACGCCCACAACAGCCACTCCCTCTTCAATGCTCATGTGATAGAAGCTGCTCTATTTGTCAGTTGTGACACATATATACAGACACCAGCTTCTACATCTCTTAATGCCGCTTGGTGCTATCGTGGACTCATAACCAGCTACGAAAAAGTTACTGGCTCTGCTAGCCACTTGTGATAGACGCCCACAACAGCCACTCCCTCTTCAATGCTCATGTGATAGAAGCTGCTCTATTTGTCAGTTGTGAAACATACATACAGACATCAGCTTCTACATCTCTCAATGCCACTTGGTGCTATCGTGGACTCATAACCAGCTATGAAAAAGTTGCTGCTTCTGGTTGTCACCTGTGATAGACGCCCACAACAGCCACTCCTTCTTCAACACTCATGTGATAGAAGCTGCTCTATTTGTCAGTTGTGACACATACATACAGACATCAGCTTCTACGTCTCTCAATGCCACTTGGTGCTATCTTGGACTCATAACCAGCTATGAAAAAGTTGCTGGTTCTGCTTGTCACCTGTGATAGACGCCCACAACAGCCACTCCCTCTTCAACGCTCATGTGATAGAAGCTGCTCTATCTGTCAGTTGTGACACATACATACAGACACCAGCTTCCACATCTCTCAATGCCACTTGGTGCTATCGTGGAGACTCATAACCAGCTATAAAAAAGTTGCTGGTTCTGCTTGTCACTTGTGATAGACGCCCACAACAGCCACTCCCTCTTCAACACTCATGTGATAGAAGCTGCTCTATTTGTAAGTTGTGAGACATACACACAGACCTAAGCTTCTACGTCTCTCAATGCCACTTGGTGCTATCGTGGACTCATAACCAGCTATGGAAAAGTTGCTGGTTCTGCTAGCCACTTGTGATAGACGCCCACAACAGCCACTCCCTCTTCAATGCTCATGTGATAGAAGCTGCTCTATTTGTCAGTTGTGACACATATATACAGACACCAGCTTCTACATCTCTTAATGCCGCTTGGTGCTATCGTGGACTCATAACCAGCTACGAAAAAGTTGCTGGCTCTGCTTGTCACTTGTGATAGACGCCCGCAACAGCCACTCCTTCTTCAACACTCATGTGATAGAAGCTGCTCTATTTGTCAGTTGTGACACATACATACAGACACCAGCTTCTACGTCTCTCAATGCCACTTGGTGCTATCGTGGACTCATAACCAGCTATAAAAAAGTTGCTGGTTCTGCTTGTCACTTGTGATAGACGCCCACAACAGCCACTCCCTCTTCAACGCTCATGTGATAGAAGCTGCTCTATTTGTCAGTTGTGACACATACATACAGACACCAGCTTCTACATCTCTCAATGCCACTTGGTGCTATCGTGGACTCATAACCAGCTACGAAAAAGTTGCTGGTTCTGCTTGTCACTTGTGATAGACGCCCACAACAGCCACTCCTTCTTCAACACTCATGTGATAGAAGCTGCTCTATTTGTCAGTTGTGACACATACATACAGACACCAGCTTCCATGTCTCTCAATGCCACTTGGTGCTATCATGGACTCATAACCAGCTATGAAAAAGTTGCTGGTTCTGCCTGTCACTTGTGATGGACGCCCACAACAGCCACTCCCTCTTCAACGCTCATGTGATAGACGCTGCTCTATTTGTCAGTTGTGACACATACATGCAGACACCAGCTTCTACATCTCTCAATGACACTTGGTGCTATCGTGGACTCATAACCAGCTATGAAAAAGTTGCTGGTTCTGCTTGTCACTCGTGATAGACGCCCACAACAGCCACTCCCTCTTCAATGCTAATGTGATAGAAGCTGCTCTATTTGTCAGTTGTGACACATACATACAGACATCAGCTTCTACGTCTCTCAATGCCACTTGGTGCTATCTGGGACTCATAACCAGCTATGAAAAGTTGCTGGTTCTGCTTGTCACTTGTGATAGACGCCCACAACAGCCACTCCCCCTTCAATGCTCATGCGATAGAAGCTGCTCTAATTTGTCATTTGTGACACATACATACAGACACCAGCTTCTACATCTCTCAATGCCACTTGGTGCGATCGTGGACTCATAACCAGCTATGAAAAAGTTGCTGGTTCTGCTTGTCACTTGTGATAGACGCCCACAACAGCCACTCCCTCTTCAACGCTCATGTGATAGAAGCTGCTCTATTTGTCAGTTGTGACACATACATACAGACACCAGCTTCTACATCTCTCAATGCCACTTGGTGCGATCGTGGGCTCATAACCAGCTATGAAAAAGTTGCTGGTTCTGCTTGTCACTTGTGATAGACGCGCACAACAGCCACTCCCTCTTCAATGCTAATGTGATAGAAGCTGCTCTATGAGTTGTGAAACATACATACAGACATCAGCTTCTACATCTCTCAATGCCACTTGGTGCTATCGTGGACTCATAACCAGCTATGAAAAAGTTGCTGCTTCTGGTTGTCACCTGTGATAGACGCCCACAACAGCCACTCCTTCTTCAACACTCATGTGATAGAAGCTGCTCTATTTGTCAGTTGTGACACATACATACAGACATCAGCTTCTACGTCTCTCAATGCCACTTGGTGCTATCTTGGACTCATAACCAGCTATGAAAAAGTTGCTGGTTCTGCTTGTCACCTGTGATAGACGCCCACAACAGCCACTCCCTCTTCAACGCTCATGTGATAGAAGCTGCTCTATCTGTCAGTTGTGACACATACATACAGACACCAGCTTCCACATCTCTCAATGCCACTTGGTGCTATCGTGGAGACTCATAACCAGCTATAAAAAAGTTGCTGGTTCTGCTTGTCACTTGTGATAGACGCCCACAACAGCCACTCCCTCTTCAACACTCATGTGATAGAAGCTGCTCTATTTGTAAGTTGTGAGACATACACACAGACCTAAGCTTCTACATCTCTCAATGCCACTTGGTGCTATCGTGGACTCATAACCAGCTATGAAAAAGTTGCTGGTTCTGCTTGCCACTTGTGATAGACGCCCACAACAGCCACTCCCTCTTCAATGCTCATGTGATAGAAGCTGCTCTATTTGTCAGTTGTGACACATATATACAGACACCAGCTTCTACATCTCTTAATGCCGCTTGGTGCTATCGTGGACTCATAACCAGCTACGAAAAAGTTGCTGGCTCTGCTTGTCACTTGTGATAGACGCCCACAACAGCCACTCCTTCTTCAACACTCATGTGATAGAAGCTGCTCTATTTGTCAGTTGTGACACATACATACAGACACCAGCTTCTACGTCTCTCAATGCCACTTGGTGCTATCGTGGACTCATAACCAGCTATGAAAAAGTTGCTGGTTCTGCTTGTCACTTGTGATAGACGCCCACAACAGCCACTCCCTCTTCAACGCTCATGTGATAGACGCTGCTCTATTTGTCAGTTGTGACACATACATACAGACACCAGCTTCTACATCTCTCAATGACACTTGGTGCTATCGTGGACTCATAACCAGCTATGAAAAAGTTGCTGGTTCTGCTTGTCACTTGCGATAGACGCCCACAACAGCCACTCCTTCTTCAACACTCATGTGATAGAAGCTGCTCTATTTGTCAGTTGTGACACATACATACAGACACCAGCTTCCACGTCTCTCAATGCCACTTGGTGCTATCTTGGACTCATAACCAGCTATGAAAAAGTTGCTGGTTCTGCTTGTCACTTGTGATAGACGCCCACAACAGCCACTCCCTCTTCAATGCTCATGTGATAGACGCTGCTCTATTTGTCAGTTGTGACACATACACACAGACACCAGCTTCTACATCTCTCAATGCCACTTGGTGCTATCGTGGACTCATAGCCAGCTATGAAAAAGTTGTTGGTTCTGCTTGTCACTTGTGATAGACGCCCACAACAGCCACTCCCTCTTCAACGCTCATGTGATAAAAATTGCTCTATTGGCAGTTGTGACACATACATACAGACACCAGCTTCTACATCTCTCAGTGACACTTGGTGCTATCATGGACTCATAACCAGCTATGAAAAAGTTGCTGGTTCTGCTTGCCACTTGTGATAGACGCCCACAACAGCCACTCCCTCTTCAACGCTCATGTGATAGAAGCTGCTCTATTTGTCAGTTGTGACACATACATACAGACACCAGCTTCTACATCTCTCAATGCCACTTGGTGCTATCGTGGACTCATAACCAGCTATGAAAAAGTTGCTTGTTCTGCTTGTCACTTGTGATAGACGCCCACAACAGCCACTCCTTCTTCAACACTCATGTGATAGAAGCTGCTCTATTTGTCAGTTGTGACACATACATACAGACACCAGCTTCTACATCTCTCAATGACACTTGGTGCTATCGTGGACTCATAACCAGCTATGAAAAAGTTGCTGGTTCTGCTTGTCACTTGTGATAGACGCCCACAACAGCCACTCCCTCTTCAATGCTCATGTGATAGACGCTGTTCTATTTGTCAGTTGTGACACATACATACAGACACCAGCTTCCATGTCTCTCAATGCCACTTGGTGCTATCGTGGACTCATAACCAGCTATGAAAAAGTTACTGGTTCTGCTTGTCACTTGTGGTATGTCAACAGCAGACGACCCCGTAGTGTTGTCTTCTCGTGCTGTGCGCTGATTGGTTGTAACGCGCTTAGCCACGCCCACTCGTAACCCTCTCGCGCTGTCTCTCTGTGTGTGACGGACAGTCTTGTTAAAGTGAGTCTTGAGTCTATAGAGGCGTATCGAGTCTTAAGCGGTGTGTATTGAGTCTGTACATAGTGTATGTGTGTGGGAGAACAAAGTGTGAATACGACCTGAAGGAATAGGTCGAGCGGCAGCCCGCACTTATCAACACAAGTGGAGCCTTCAATGCGGGGCCGCTGCTGAACTGTTGGCTCGCCTGAGTTTGGCTGAAGCCTGGAGAAGTGACTGCTCGCCCCTGGTGTGGCTGGAGCACAGAGGAAATTGGCTCGCCTGTGGAAGGCTGGAGCAAAAGAAGAGGAGAGTGGCTCGCCCCTGGTGTGGCTGGAGCCCAGAGGAACTGATTGCTCGCCTGTGGTTGGCTTGAGCCAGAAGGAGCTCGCCTGTGATTGGCTGGAGCGGAAGAAGGAGAGACTGGTTCGCCCCTGGTGTGGCTGGAGCCCTGAGGAACTGTTGGCTCGCCTGTGGTTGGCTGGAGCCTGAACGAAGCTTGTCCTTTGCTCTCCCTCACCCTGCGTCCACGACTGACGAGCCAGTGGACACTGTGGAACCTTGCTGGCTCGCCTTCTGTGGCTGGAACCCCTGGATGCACGCTTCGGACTCGCCCTTGCGTGTACTAAACTACAGACCGACCAGACCACTCCTGCTGCGGAGCCTGGGAACGCTTGGGCCTTTTGGAACCTTTGAGGCTGGCTAGCGAGCTCTGGATCCAGCTGTGGACCAGCAACAGCACACGTCGCTGCGCCGGGTTTTGTGAGTCATTTGTGGCATTCGCGTACACGCATTCGTTCTTTTGTGCACCGCATTGTATTCGGTTCACTACTGTAGGTGTGCCGATTGTCTTTGTGCTTGGTACAGCGCGGCACCGTGCTATCCTTCTCATCTCCTTGCCGAGATAGCGCGCCTGTTTGTGAGTGGTCACTGGGGAGTGACCTTGGCTCGTATATCGGCAGCGTTTACGACCGCGTTCGTTTCTCCGCGCGTCGACAGCCTCCGAGCGGCTGTTTGGTATTCTGTGTTGGCGGACGGCCGCCTAGTGACCGCGCGCGCTTTGCGTCCACCATCTACTTTCGGCTCATTTACGACGCCGCTGTGCATAGGCAGCGCCGCGCCCTTCTCATCTATCTCCTTCATCTCTTCCCATTTCCTGCGCGAGGTCAGGGCCTTTGGCCATCAATCCCCCTTCTTTTCGCGTATCTGTGTGGCGAGTGGCCACAAGGGCGGCAAGGGCGCAGACGCCGCAAACAGACATGCACACACAGAGCACACAGAATCCAGGGACCATCTCACTGACGAAACGCAACATGAGTCCGTCAAGCGACACGTCAGCACACGACGCAACCGACACCGGTACGCTCGCGCAACAACTCGCCGCCGTGCAGCGACAATTGGCCGAACTTCAGTCGTCCCAGCGCTTCACTCCCGGAAGTTCGCGCCTCCCACCCATTGATTGGCCAATCTACTCTGGACGCCACACAGAGAACTTTCTGTCGTTCCTGCGCGACTACGAATCGGCAGCTGATGACCTGTGCATGTCTGACGAGCAGAAGGCTCGGGGCATTCGCGGAAGACTAAAGCGGACAGCACTGGACGTCTACCGAGAGAACGTCCCCGACGACGTCAAGACCGACTGGACGCGCCTATCCCAGCAGCTGATCCTCCTCTTTATGCCGAAGGAGATGTCCCAGATCGCCTCCAACGCGCTGATGTCCTGCCGCGCCGGAAAGTACGAGGACGTCACGACGTATAGAGCCGCTCTGGAAGAGCAGGCACGCATGGCTTTTCCTACAGCGGACTCCGAGATGCGCAAAGGTTTCCTACGAATTCTGTTCGTCAATGGACTAGACCGCGACATGCGTCAGAAGATCAACGAGGCGACGCCGGGTGCGTCCGTTGACGCCGCCTTCCAGTTGGCGCGCAACATTGAGTCAGGCCGGAAGCTGACGCAGATGACGGACAACTTCCACCCGCACCAGCAAAAGAGCGTGGAATCCAACCCATTTCCGGTCCTCTACGCCGCAGGCAGACAGACGACGCCCCATCGTGGACGTGGTAGAAGATGGCAGCAGAGAGCTGACCATGGGGAATCAGAGGAACAAGACACCAGTGCCTGGGCTGGGAGCGGAAGACGCACGGTAGAGTGCTATGAGTGCGGTGGGCCACACTACAGAAGAAATTGCCCAGAGCGTGAAAACCTAAACCAGGGAAGGCGTAGCTACTACACGCCAGCGAACCCTGTAGAGTGCTACGGTTGCAGTGGACCCCATCTGCAGAGGAACTGCCCCCTGCAACAAGGCAGAAGCTATGGAGAGGGCTACTATCACCACCAGCCAGCTGTAGGAATGCTACAGACAAGTGGCAGTGCGAGAAGCCGAGCTGCGAGATCACTGGCAGAAGTGACAACAGAGCTGACCTCCCTCACTGGAGAGAATGTGCAACTGAAGGAACAATTGAGGCGCATGCAGCAGAGAGAAGAGAGTGGCTACGTGTGTTTCGGACGCACTGGTGGAAACAGCAATCCCGATTTGCCGTTGGTGGGCCTGGTTCAGACGACACAGCCCTGCCAAGCTCAGGAGAGCACGCAAGAGGCTAAGGTGCAGCAACTGAAGAAGGAAGTGGCCAAGTTGAAGGAAGAATTAAAAGCGTGCCACATGTTGTGCCAGCAACTGAATGCTAGTGCTGAGGAGAAGAGCCAGATGCCAAAGGAGAGGCAATCCATGGCCATGATGGAACTACCTGAGAAGAATGGTGACACAGGCGTACCTGAGTTCCCAGCGGATGGGAGCGAGAGACGAGTTGCAGAGAAGAAGGCCAGGAAGAAGGCCAAAGTGAGGAGAGTGCCACGAGTGCCAAGGGTGGCTAGCAAGGCCAAGAAGAGGGTCGTCTCCAGAGGAAAGCTTGGAGCGAGAAGTCAGCGTCCCGAGAGCAGTGGGACAGTGTCGACGGTTTGGGACACGTTGACGCAAACAATGAAGCACACAGTGAAGCAAGGCAGGCACGCGACACCCTATTTCTGCGCTTGCCCCTGTTGCACCGACTACGCGCTCGCCAAACGCGCCGCTTTCGCGCACTATTACCCGCCCTAGACAGTTCGTGCGCGCATGGTACATGGTCCTTCGCGATGATTAGGATTGTTGCAATATGCACGTTATTGCGCGTAGGTAGGAAGTCGGGAATTCGTCGTCGCGACAATGATTTCGTATTGTTGTAGTGCTAGTAGTGAGGCAATGCATCCTTTGCGGATTGCTGGGTTTGATGTCCGCATGCGGTGGTATGGGTACGCAGACATTTGGTTACTTGTGTTACTTGCGCGATGTGTTTTGGTACGTATGGTAGGTAGGCAGTTGTTGTCAACTGAGTATTTGGGGAACGCTGACAATTAGGTGGTGTATTGTTGCTCGCTTAGTTTACAGGCTTTGCGAGTGTATCGCGATGGAACGCGATTCTTAGGAGGGGAGTGGATGTCAACAGCAGACGACCCCGTAGTGTTGTCTTCTCGTGCTGTGCGCTGATTGGTTGTAACGCGCTTAGCCACGCCCACTCGTAACCCTCTCGCGCTGTCTCTCTGTGTGTGACGGACAGTCTTTATAAAGTGAGTCTTGAGTCTATAGAGAGTATCGAGTCTTATGCAGTGTGTATTGAGTCTGTACATAGCGTATGTGTGTGGAAGAAGAAAGTGTGAATACGACCTGAAGGAATAGGTCGAGCAGCAGCCCGCTCAGTATCAACAGATAGACGCCCACAACAGCTGCTCCCTCTTCAACGCTCATGTGATAGAAGCTGCTCTATTTGTCAGTTGTGACACATACATACAGACATCAGCTTCTACGTCTCTCAATGCCACTTGGTGCTATCGTGGACTCATAACCAGCCATGAAAAAGTTGCTGGTTCTGCTTGTCACTTGTGATAGACGCCCACAACAGCCACTCCTTCTTCAACGCTCATGTGATAGAAGCTGCTCCATTTGTCAGTTGTGACACATACATACAGACATCAGCTTCTACGTCTCTCAATGCCACTTGGTGCTATCGTGGACTCATAACCAGCTATGAAAAAGTTGCTGGTTCTGCTTGTCACTTGTGATAGACGCTCACAACAGCCACTCCCTCTTCAACGCTCATGTGATTGAAGCTGCTCTATTTGTCAGTTGTGACACATACATACAGACATCAGCTTTTCTACGTCTCTCAATGCCACTTGGTGCTATCGTGGACTCATAACCAGCTATGAAAAAGTTGCTGGTTCTGCTTGTCACTTGTGATAGACGCCCACAACAGCCACTCCCTCTTCAACGCTCATGTGATAGAAGCTGCTCTATTTGTCAGTTGTGACACATACATACAGACATCAGCTTCTACGTCTCTCAATGCCACTTGGTGCTATTGTGGACTCATAACCAGCTATGAAAAAGTTGCTGGTTCCGCTTGTCACTTGTGATAGACGCCCACAACAGCCACTCCCTCTTCAACGCTCATGTGATAGAAGCTGCTCTATTTGTCAGTTGTGACACATACATACAGACATCAGCTTTTGTACGTCTCTCAATGCCACTTGGTGCTATCATGGACTCATAACCAGCTATGAAAAAGTTGCTGGTTTTGCTTGTCACTTGTGATAGACGCCCACAACAGCCACTCCCTCTTCGACGCTCATGTGATAGAAGCTGCTCTATTTGTCAGTTGTGACACATACATACAGACATCAGCTTCTACGTCTCTCAATGCCACTTGGTGCTATCGTGGACTCATAACCAGCTATGAAAAAGTTGCTGGTTCTGCTTGTCACTTGTGATAGACGCCTACAACAGCCACTCCCTCTTCAACGCTCATGTGATAGACGCTGCTCTATTTGTCAGTTGTGACACATACATACAGACACCAGCTTCTACATCTCTCAATGCCACTTGGTGCTATTGTGGACTCATAACCAGCTATGAAAAAGTTGCTGGTTCTGCTTGTCACTTGTGATAGACGAGTGCCAAGGGTGGCTAGCAAGGCCAAGAAGAGGGTCGTCTCCAGAGGAAAGCTTGGAGCGAGAAGTCAGCGTCCCGAGAGCAGTGGGACAGTGTCGACGGTTTGGGACACGTTGACGCAAACAATGAAGCACACAGTGAAGCAAGGCAGGCACGCGACACCCTATTTCTGCGCTTGCCCCTGTTGCACCGACTACGCGCTCGCCAAACGCGCCGCTTTCGCGCACTATTACCCGCCCTAGACAGTTGGTGCGCGCATGGTACATGGTCCTTCGCGATGATTAGGATTGTTGCAATATGCACGTTATTGCGCGTAGGTAGGAAGTCGGGAATTCGTCGTCGCGACAATGATTTCGTATTGTTGTAGTGCTAGTAGTGAGGCAATGCATCCTTTGCGGATTGCTGGGTTTGATGTCCGCATGCGGTGGTATGGGTACGCAGACATTTGGTTACTTGTGTTACTTGCGCGATGTGTTTTGGTACGTATGGTAGGTAGGCAGTTGTTGTCAACTGAGTATTTGGGGAACGCTGACAATTAGGTGGTGTATTGTTGCTCGCTTAGTTTACAGGCTTTGCGAGTGTATCGCGATGGAACGCGATTCTTAGGAGGGGAGTGGATGTCAACAGCAGACGACCCCGTAGTGTTGTCTTCTCGTGCTGTGCGCTGATTGGTTGTAACGCGCTTAGCCACGCCCACTCGTAACCCTCTCGCGCTGTCTCTCTGTGTGTGACGGACAGTCTTTATAAAGTGAGTCTTGAGTCTATAGAGAGTATCGAGTCTTATGCAGTGTGTATTGAGTCTGTACATAGTGTATGTGTGTGGAAGAAGAAATTGTGAATACGACCTGAAGGAATAGGTCGAGCAGCAGCCCGCTCAGTATCAACAGATAGACGCCCACAACAGCTGCTCCCTCTTCAACGCTCATGTGATAGAAGCTGCTCTATTTGTCAGTTGTGACACATACATACAGACATCAGCTTCTACGTCTCTCAATGCCACTTGGTGCTATCGTGGACTCATAACCAGCTATGAAAAAGTTGCTGGTTCTGCTTGTCACTTGTGATAGACGCCCACAACAGCCACTCCTTCTTCAACGCTCATGTGATAGAAGCTGCTCTATTTGTCAGTTGTGACACATACATACAGACATCAGCTTCTACGTCTCTCAATGCCACTTGGTGCTATCGTGAACTCATAACCAGCTATGAAAAAGTTGCTGGTTCTGCTTGTCACTTGTGATAGACGCCCACAACAGCCACTCCCTCTTCAACGCTCATGTGATTGAAGCTGCTCTATTTGTCAGTTGTGACACATACATACAGACATCAGCTTTTCTACGTCTCTCAATGCCACTTGGTGCTATCGTGGACTCATAACCAGCTATGAAAAAGTTGCTGGTTTTGCTTGTCACTTGTGATAGACGCCCACAACAGCCACTCCCTCTTCAACGCTCATGTGATAGAAGCTGCTCTATTTGTCAGTTGTGACACATACATACAGACATCAGCTTCTACGTCTCTCAATGCCACTTGGTGCTATTGTGGACTCATAACCAGCTATGAAAAAGTTGCTGGTTCTGCTTGTCACTTGTGATAGACGCCCACAACAGCCACTCCCTCTTCAACGCTCATGTGATAGAAGCTGCTCTATTTGTCAGTTGTGACACATACATACAGACATCAGCTTTTGTACGTCTCTCAATGCCACTTGGTGCTATCATGGACTCATAACCAGCTATGAAAAAGTTGCTGGTTTTGCTTGTCACTTGTGATAGACGCCCACAACAGCCACTCCCTCTTCGACGCTCATGTGATAGAAGCTGCTCTATTTGTCAGTTGTGACACATACATACAGACATCAGCTTCTACGTCTCTCAATGCCACTTGGTGCTATCGTGGACTCATAACCAGCTATGAAAAAGTTGCTGGTTCTGCTTGTCACTTGTGATAGACGCCTACAACAGCCACTCCCTCTTCAACGCTCATGTGATAGACGCTGCTCTATTTGTCAGTTGTGACACATGCATACAGACACCAGCTTCTACATCTCTCAATGATGTAACGTGACACATATGTCCCATGTATTACCCACATATCCCTCTGTGTAGAGACGCAGGAACAATGCCACAATAATTGCCCTAATTGCCCTAGTCACCCCGCGCCGCCAGCGACATCTGAGTGCGCCGTGTTCACTTGATAGCCGAAGTCTGCACACGTGTACATGTTTTGCCCCTTCTTTCCCTCTTTCCCCAGACATGACGGTTCTCGGTGCGTGCAGAACGCCGAAAGTTACCCAAGCATAACTCCCGCGCGCGCTTGTTTTGGAACTCCGAGAGTCACCCAAGTGAGTCGCGCGCGGCGTACTGAAATTGTCCCAGGGACTTTGCATGCGAAAAGCCAGTTTTGTCCGACTGTTCCTCCCGTCGTGACCCACTTTTCCAGACTGCCCCGTACGCGTATAAAAGGCTGAGAGGGAGAGAGACGCATTGCCCTTGAGTGGTTTCCTAAGTCCCGTTCTGTGCCTACGTATGTAAGTCGCAAGCTTGGTCGCCGTCTGTCTAATTGTGATCCTCGCAGTAACAGTACCCATTTATTTTTATAAGTAAGCTGGTCGAGTGCCCTATTTTGCCACAAACAACACCACTGACCCAGAAAACGCGGTTGACTGACACACAATTACGGAATTCAGTAAGTAATCGCAGTCCAAACGGAGGAAATACCCAAACGAGCAGAATTGAATAATAGTGACACGAATATTTGGAATTGACATAGCGAGTAGAAACGTTACAATGACACTTCGTGCTATCGTGGACTCATAACCAGCTATGAAAAAGTTGCTGGTTCTGCTTGTCACTTGTGATAGACGCCCACAACAGCTACTAATTCTTCAACACTCATGTGATAGAAGCTGCTCTATTTGTCAGTTGTGACACATACATACAGACATCAGCTTTTGTACGTCTCTCAATGCCACTTGGTGCTATCATGGACTCATAACCAGCTATGAAAAAGTTGCTGGTTCTGCTTGTCACTTGTAATAGACGCCCACAACAGCTGCTCCCTCTTCAACGCTCATGTGATAAAAGCTGCTCTATTTGTCAGTTGTGACACATACATACAGACATCAGCTTCTACATCTCTCAATGCCACTTGGTGCTATCGTGGACTCATAACCAGCTATGAAAAAGTTGCTGGTTCTGCTTGTCACTTGTGATAGACGCCCACAACAGCCACTCCTTCTTCAACACTCATGTGATAGAAGCTGCTCTATTTGTCAGTTGTGACACATACATACAGACATCAGCTTTTGTACGTCTCTCAATGCCACTTGGTGCTATCGTGGACTCATAACCAGCTATGAAAAAGTTGCTGGTTCTGCTTGTCACTTGTGATAGACGCCCACAACAGCCACTCCTTCTTCAACACTCATGTGATAGAAGCTGCTCTATTTGTCAGTTGTGACACATACATACAGACATCAGCTTTTGTACATCTCTCAATGCCACTTGGTGCTATCGTGGACTCATAACCAGCTATGAAAAAGTTGCTGGTTCTGCTTGTCACTTGTGATAGACGCCCACAACAGCCACTCCTTCTTCAACACTCATGTGATAGAAGCTGCTCTATTTGTCAGTTGTGACACATACATACAGACATCAGCTTTTGTACGTCTCTCAATGCCACTTGGTGCTATCGTGGACTCATAACCAGCTATGAAAAAGTTGCTGGTTCTGCTTGTCACTTGTGATAGACGCCCACAACAGCCACTCCCTCTTCAACGCTCATGTGATAGAAGCTGCTCTATTTGTCAGTTGTGACACATACATACAGACATCAGCTTCTACGTCTCTCAATGCCACTTGGTGCTATTGTGGACTCATAACCTGCTATGAAAAAGTTGCTGGTTCTGCTTGTCACTAGTGATAGACGCCTACAACAGCCACTCCCTCTTCAACGCTCATGTGATAGAAGCTGCTTTATTTGTCAGTTGTGACACATACATACAGACATCAGCTTTTGTACGTCTCTCAATGCCACTTGGTGCTATCATGGACTCATAACCAGCTATGAAAAAGTTGCTGGTTCTGCTTGTCACTTGTGATAGACGCCCACAACAGCCACTCCCTCTTCAACGCTCATGTGATAGAAGCTGCTCTATTTGTCAGTTGTGACACAAACATACAGACATCAGCTTTTGTACGTCTCTCAATGCCACTTGGTGCTATCATGGACTCATAACCAGCTTTGAAAAAGTTGCTGGTTCTGCTTGTCACTTGTGATAGACGCCCACAACAGCCACTCCCTCTTCAACGCTCATGTGATAGAAGCTGCTCTATTTGTCAGTTGTGACACATACATACAGACATCAGCTTCTACGTCTCTCAATGCCATGTGGTGCTTTCGTGGACTCATAACCCACTGGAGACGGAAACTGGAGTTTCCGCTTAAGCGCGCCCTCCCATCGCCAGAATGAAGGCGTCGAAGTTGGGACAAGGAAAGGGCGCTTTAAGCGGAAGAATCCGGTCATCCACTCCCCCCCCCCATCTCCTCCAACGACCGCAGTACCAGTAGCCTAGACAGTTTGTGAGAGGTGTGTATTGCAGGGGAAGCACACTACGGAACTCTCGAACTGAACAACAACAACTCGGCAGCGTCACAAGCCGAGATTATGAAGAGCTTATTCCACCCAACCAACGGACGCGGAAGCAACAAATTCCACAGCAATATGTAGCTGTGTGGCAGAGCACCAGTCGGAAATGTGGGTTGGCCGCTTCGCGCGATATGGCTGACAATATATCGGACCAAGCGAGTGATCGACAGTTGACGAACGAGGAACCGTGGAGGTGCATTCGACCGTTGTTGTTTTAATGCGTGACGAGGACTCGACAGTACGGTCGCTCCGTGCCGTTGTCGAAGCGACATTATGTACACTGCGTACCGTCAGTGCGATGATCGACTACGGTAACGATTACGGTTGATGGCGTTGTCCTTGCAATTGCATTGCACCATCGTTAACGACATGCGTGATTGCGCGCGCCGTAGTTCTTCATACGAGGTACTTAGCTTCCTGGTTGCGGCGCCATTAGTTGATGAAAGCAATCACGAACAAAGCAGCTTTCGCCGGATTTGGAACACTGTGCTGACACAAGCGCCTTAGCTGTGTAGTCCCGACTCGCAATCACTTCCAAGGTGCGCTTTGGAAACAATCCCTGAGTTAATAAGACATTCGTGCTAGACTGTAATGCTCTCTACTTTGGAAGCAATTTGTGAGATGAACGAACCTATTTCTCATTTAAAGGGTGTGCGCCGTTATTATTCAACAGCTTCACGAGTTTCACTTCACTTCGGCATTCTTTTGCAATTCCGCTGATTTCATTAGTGGAGCCGGAGCGCGAGATCTAGTGTGTGTACATTACATAATGTATGTATGTACATCCCTAGTGACCACTGCCTACATACGTCCTACAGTTTGCTAGATGGTACAAAGCACACACACACACACATGTAGGTACACTTTGCATTTGACCAACACAGCAAGAAGTACTATGAAATACCTAGTTAACCTTGATGCAACCTACGTGAGCCTTGTCTTATGAACACACAATGCATGCGCCCAGTTAGGAGCTCTATACCTAACATTAAATGGAAGCCCTAGTAAGTAAAGGAAACAGTCTCCTTTATAGTGTCTTCATTGTCTTTCGCATTAGCAACTGTTCCTATATGCTACTTAGTTTTAGTAACACTTGCTCGCCGATGCAAGGTCTGGCGCCCACACTTTCAGCACAACTGAAACTGAAGCACCGCTGCAGTCTGTCCGGAAACATAGATTAATTAACCTGTTCGTTGACTTTGGCATTACGAGCACACGCACGAAAGTTAGAACATTTATGTACATAGATCATGGCCAACCGTGAAATCTGGCTGGGACTTTCTGACGTTTCGAATGTTCTCTCAAGCACCTTAATATTTCGCTCAAGCTGTTAAGGTACACATCACCGAACGGGTTGAATTTTGTCAGAACACACCAACCTTCGAATTCGAAAGCGAGAATGTCGGAAAACAACACCACAGCTGAGGAATATCAACCGGTCAACACCACACCCCCTCTGCGCTACCTATTCTACGTTCTCATAGGGTTGGGTGTGTGGTCGGCCAACTCGCTCATATTTCTCACGATAGTGCTCTCCAAAGAGCTCAGGGCTCAGAAGCAGTATCTTGTGGTGGCGGGTCTGGCACTCACCGACGCTGTGAACGGACTGGCCTGCTTTGCGGCCGGTGGGTCCGTCGTCGTCGTCGTCGTCGTCGTCGTCGTCGTCGTCGTCGTCGTCGTCGTCGTCGTCGTCGTCGTCGTCGTCGTCGTCGTCGTCGTCGTCGTCGTCGTCGTCGTCGTCGTCGTCGTCGTCGTCGTCGTCGTCGTCGTCGTCGTCGTCGTCGTCGTCGTCGTCGTCGTCGTCGTCGTCGTCGTCGTCGTCGTCGTCGTTGTCGTCGTCGTCGTCGTCGTCGTCGTCGTCGTCGTCGTCGCCGCCGCCGCCGCCGCCGCCGCCGCCACCGCCGCCGCCGCCGCCGTCGTGGTCGTCGTCGTCGCGGGCGAACAACTTAGTTTTCTATTCCATTCCAGGCCCCTTCCGCAGCTACCTGATCATCATAGGGGAAGGTCAGAAGCTGCTCACCAGTTGGGACTGTCTTATTCTTCGCCCGTACACTTCCATGATGAACTGGGGTGGCATCGGCTCACAAGTTATGCTGCCTGTGCTCAGCTTTGATCGACTAGTGGCCGTCATGACGCCCACTTTCTACATGCGTTTTGGGGGAGATGAGGGCTGAAATGATGAAACACTTTGTGTATGTAGTACCTACCTATTGTAGGCAAACGATGCTGACGGACTAATCTGATAGTCCTCCTGAACAGTGTTTTAAGTCTCCGCAGCAGTCTGTCTGCAGCAATCGCTTCCCCGAAACGCTCCCTCACTTCAAAGCTCGTCAGGGCTACGCTTTGTCCCTGGTTGGGACGGCCTACCTTTTCACCACCCTCTGGTACTTGGTGGGCGTCGTAGTGTCCTACAGTAATCCAAGGGAGGCCAAGTACCCCTCCACCTGTCAGTCGTTGTGGGCGGTAGGGAACCAGCTCTACTCAAACGTCTGGTTCACCATACAGGCCACGTCGAGCTCACTGGGAGTTCTCATCTACATCCCAGTCATGTTTTTCTTCGTGAGGTGGGGAACGATTGAAGGGTGATTTTGGGTGAAGGGTGACTTTTTTGATTTTTGAAGGGTGAATTCGTGAGGTGGGGAACGATTAGGGGTTTCAACGGGGTAAACAAGGATCATGATTCATGACAGTCAAATCTATCAAGGGTGGAGCTACAGAACTATGTAGTGATGCTATCTTCTCAATAATCTGACTGATCTTGGTTGGCCCGCCCCATTCGCTGGTAGAATACGGCACTTTGTACAGTGCCGGTTTGGTCCAGAAGAAACTGCAAAGTTGAATTTGAACTTGAAATCTGTCAACTCCAAGCCTCGAAGCTGGTCTCCAGCACTGAACCAATCCGTGTCGCCTACTACCACTACTTCATTTATCCAGATGGCGTCGGCGTTTGGCGGCCACCCTGGTAGAGACCGACCATCAGGAGAAGCAGCGGGCCAAGAGGGAGCAGCGTCTGGTCGTCTCCACTGGCATCACTTGCCTCTTCACCGTATTCCTATCCGCCATACCCAACTCCCTGATGCTGGGCGCCCTCCACTTCAGTCCCAGCCTGTATGAACCCTTGGCCAATACAGCATACTTGTCGACCCTGGCCAACTCCTTTCCCAACCTCTGGATCTACACCTGGCGTCACGAGGAGCTGAGAGCCCACGTGAAGAAGCTGCTGAAGCTCGACAAGCTCTGCCCCAGCAATGGAGGCACAAGCACCCCCGTCGTACCCATGACGCACGTTGTCAGCAGGACCAGCGTTGTGGGCCCCACCACAGCCATCAAACGCATGTCGCACGCCACGACAGTGTGTTAGTCGAAGACATCTCGTGCGGTTTGGTAGAGTCTTGTTCTGCTCGTGCAGCACAGCATGCTTACCAAGAGGTGTGTTGCATGTAGCTGTAGGTAGGTCATACTTGTGTCGTGTACACGTAGCTCTGGTTCTGTCACGTTGCTAAATTGAGAACAGGCTGTGTGTGTAAAGAATTCAACGTCTGCTTTCTCTCTCGTTGTGCACTGTTCGCTGGCGTGGTTAGGTATGTATGTAGTTGTTCCACTTTTATCGTTTATTGTCGCATTATCTTCCCTGCGTTGTCTCTCTGCTCCAAGTTCAGATGATGGTAGTCGTGTATGTGTGGATCGCGTTAGCTTTAGAGCGAGGAGAAGCTGGATAGCCGAGCCCAAAACAAAGATTGTGTCGGGAATTGCAGTACAAAATCGAAGCGAACAGTCAATACATAGAACCGACGAATTATGCGACCGCAATTGTTCCGTGGGGTTTCTGGCGTTCTGCAGTCAGGGCAAGGCGTTCAATACCAATTGCCATCTTCCGAATCTTTCGCATATTTGTCTTGAGAACGTCAAATTTATCACAGCTCAGTGGTTTTTTCGCCGCCCCCCAGGGCGGCGAGTATATATGTCACAGGCGATGGCCGTCTTCAGGCGATAGCCGTCTAGACGGCTGTCGCCTGGTCGATCAGGCCGCGGCCGTCTAGACGGCAATCGCCTGATGCGTCAGGCCGCGGCCGTCTAGACGGCAATCGCCTGATGCGTCAGGCGATGGCCGTCTTTTCTTTCTCTGTAATAGTTTCGGACACAGTATATTCCTTCCAGTTCAGGCTATGCTTAGGCTCGCCCTGCGCCCACAGTTCACAAGAGTCAGTCGGCGTCGCAGTCTGGCGGGTCGAAGCTTAGGCTTAACGCGACCGGTGACCGATTTCAGGGCGCGCGGAGCGCGCCCTGAAGTTGGTGGTCGCGCTAAGCCTCAGCTGAGACCCGCCAGGCGCGACGCCGGCCGAGTTTTAGTGCAAACTGTAAGTGGAATAAACACTCCTCCATTTACTTCACCTCCTGCTCAGGCCTGCTGTGTCCCTTTCCCTGCTACCGCTGGCGACAGCTTTCATTTTGAAGACGGCTGTTGACTGGTCCATCAGGCGATAGCCGTCTTTTCGAGCAGAAGACGGCCATCGCCTGACGCACCAGGCGATGGCCGTCTTTTCCCCGAGAAGACGGCCGCGGCCTGATCGACCAGGCGATAGCCGTCTAGACGGCAATCGCCTGAAGACGGCTACTGACTGCAACATATATACGGACGCTATTGTCTGTTCGTCTGTGTGTGTGTGTGTCACAAAACTAGACATGACGGTTAGTGCCACCCGATGGAGTCGAACGCGCTGAGTAACGTGCCGTTGTCCGTTTCTGTTGCTAATTTTGCTATTTCGAGATATTTACAATTAAAATATGAAAATGTCAAAAATGACACTTCTATTTACAGGTCGTATCGAGAAAGTTTTTGCTGAAATGGAAAGGGCATAAGACGCGATGAATTTGTAACATAGTTTCGGATTTTGGAATTCACGAAATTAGGGATATTTTCAAGGTTTTTGTCAAAATTCCCAAATTTCGACAAATTCAAACAGCTTAAATTTCAAAATTTCTTTGCTCGGATGTATCGAGCATAGTCTGCCAAGTATTTAGCAAATAGTTTCAGCGTATATAATTAACGAAATTTTAGATATTTTTAAATATTTTGTCAAAATCCACAAGTTTCGACAATTTCAAACAGCTTAAATTTCAAAATTTCTTTTCCCGGATGTGTCAAGCATAGTCTGCCAAGTATTTATCAAATAGTTTCAGATTTTATAATTAACAAAATTAAGGATATTTTTAAGGATTTTGTTAAAATCCACAAATTTCGACAATTTCAAACAGCTTAAATTTCAAATTTTCTTTTCACGGATGTGTCGAGCATAGTCTGCCAAGTATTTATCAAATAGTTTCAGATTTTATAATTAACGAAATTAGGAATATTTTCAAGGGTATTGTCAAAATTCCCAATTTTTGACAATTTCAAACAGCTTAAATTTTATAATTACTTTGCATGGTTGTGTCGGGCATAGGCTGCCAAGTATTTAGCAACTCGTTCTAAGTTTTACAATTAGCGAATTTTAGGACATTTTCAAGGTTTTTGTCAATATTCCCAAATTATGACAATTTCAAACAGCTTAAATTTCACAATGTCTTTGCGTTGATGCATTGGGCATAGTCTGTCAAGTATTTAACAAATAGTTTCTGATTTTATAATTAACGAAATTTGGGATATTTTTGTTAAGATCCTTAAATTTCGACAATTTCAAATAGCTTAAATTTACAAATGTCTTTGCGTAGTTGTGTCGGGCGTAGTCTGCCAAGTATTTAGCAAATAGTTCTAGATTTTATAATTAAACAATTTAGGTATATTTTTTAAGGTTTTCGTCAGAATTTCTGAATTTCGACAATTCCAAGCAGCTTAGATTTCAACATACTTTGTGTGGATGCATCGCGCACTAAGCCCAAAAGAATAGGGCGTCGTCCCATTTGTACCCTTTTCAATAGGGCGTCGTCCCATTTATACCCATTTCAATAGGGCGTCGTCTCATTTAGACGCTTTTATCCCACTGTGTGCCTGCGGCGAATTTCTCTGATCCATTTATGGATCAGTTGCCACAATTATCAGCGCAAAGTGTGCCTGCGGCGAATCTTCTGATCCATATGTGGATCAGGTACCACGAACAAATCCAAGGCCAATTGCGGCTATACCCCACCAAATTGTCGACTAAATGTCTAGCGGCACTTCACTATCCAGTGCACATTATCGCGCACACGCTCTCAAGTTTACACTGATGCCAACGTGGTGCCACAGTTTTTAGACAAAGCTTGTTAGCGGAACCTACTCAAAACGGAGCAAGTTTTACGCAATGACGAAATACCGGGTTTTTCCGCTTAAGCGCCCCCCCCCCCGCATAAGCGCCCCGGGGCGCTTACGAGGTTTTCACTGCCATATAAGCGCCCCGGGGCGCTTACGTGGTGCCAAAGTTTTTCGGTGTGATGTCAGTAAAATAGCAGGTCTGACGGGTAAATTACGCGAGAAAGCGTGGAATATTACAATGGCAACACATTTCAGACCATGGTTATGCGAGTTTTACTGATCTGTGAAGCTGCAAATTGCTCAAATCGGCATCGCGCATATATGTGGTTTGGCAGAGGTTGAGGAAGCTGTGTAGGTCGCCCGCGCCGAGTTACAGGGTCTCATTTTGTATTGAAGTTCAGTGTAACTGCCCGATAAGCTTGTATGTGACGTCTTTGGGGCTGAAAGTTTCGGTTGGACACTTAGAGAAGCTTATAAATGCACAGAACGCCACAATAAGTCACCGGAACTCTTCAACAGTACTTTTGAGCATTTTCCGTTTTGGCGCCCCGGGGCGCTTAGATGGCGCCAACTTTAGGTCGTCTCAGGGCCCATTTCAACGTAAGCGCCCCGGGGCGCTTGGGCGGAAAAACCCGGTAGTAATTTTTCCGGCACTAAATTCGTATAGTCTTTTATTAAGCGTTACAGTATAGCAGTGCCGCCATTTTAGTTACTGTAACGGGCTGAACTGAAATTTAACAGTATAGCAGCGGCCAAGTTTGCTGTAAGAATTACAATTTCTAACACATGTTGTGCGGTGAGCCGCGCGTTTAGGCAGCAACCGTAACTAATGCGACGGCAATAAACAGCTGTGACGTTTTTTAAAAGACTATACGAAATTAGTGGGGGAGATGTTCCTATTTGGTCTTTGCGCAAAACTTGGTCCGTTTTAAAACTAAAGAAGTATTTGCCAGCTGTTCTGATAAATTTGCACGCTTCAAGACGGACTTACAAAATGCCTTCAAATTAACATAATACACCCAGCCTTTTGCGTCACGCAATTCGTTCAGAAGAGCCGCAACCTCGATCCACCGTAACGCCGTAAAACGTAGTCGACTAACGGACAACAGAGAACACTGCACGCTTCACGGCAGTCCCGCACGGCACGCACGCGACACGACTAGCTCGCGCGGGGCCGATTGGAGCTGACGGCACACTACTGTATGCTGAACGACCTTATGACATGTCAGTTGTTGAGCGGAACTTTCTGTTTTAGCATTGTACGCGTGTGATGACGCAGTTTCCTCTTTGCTTGCGATCGTGTACCGTGATGCAAAGCTGCGCTGCCAGCTTTCTTTGAAGCGACGCTCTAACATTAGCACCATACAGTATAAAGGGATTATGCCGCGACGAAAAGCAACGGTGAGCCCGTTTGGAGTATACTATAGCGTAGTCTGGCAGTTCTGCTTTCTTTTATCGGTAGCCACTGCACTGAATCGTCACAGTGTAGCCAACGACTATTTTCACTACCTTTCTGTCGCTTTGCTATCGAGTTACCAACGTCACATGACGATGTTTGGCGCACTCTATCCGCAGAACAAGCACGGGACTGTCGACCCTTGTGGCAAGACTGTGCGCCGAAGCAGGAATGACTCAGGCCCGTTGCCCTGACAACGTCCGGCCGCATAGGTTCCTTTATTAGAACTTTCATTGAAATATTGTATAGTTTGTTAACTAGTGAATTATCTTTCACTTTGCTATTTGAATTTGTTGTTATTAGGTAGGATATGCTGACGCAGGCTGATTGCGTCTTGGGCTAACAATTCACTTCAAAGCGATGGTGAAGACATGTTCACTTTGACACGCATACCGTAACTTCATGAAGACTGATTTCTTCCAGTGGAATCACCGGTACTTTACACTTTACACTTTTACTTGCTGCGCTTAATGCACATTTTAGTCAAACACACTGCAGAGTTTCCCTTCCATCTGCAGACACGTCGCGTCGTCGCACCCTCAGTCTGGACGAGTCGATCGCAGCAACGGCCAATTCGCCTCACATGAACGGCTTGAGTTTCCCCGACTGCACCTCCAACATGTGCTACCACCTGATGTATCGATCGCTGGACGGCAGCTGCAACAACCTGAGGAACCCCTGCAGGGGGCAGCTTTCACCCCTCTGAAACGATTGCTGAACCCATCTATGACAACGGAGTCAGCGCCCTGTATCTGAGTGAAGGGGAAGTAAACTGGGAGGTCATGAAAAATTGGAAAGGCAAACCCGTAAAACTTCTCATCAGAAGCTTTCATCGCGTCCTCACACGGAAACCGCAACTCGCCACGGGTGGCGGCGTGGAGGTGGGGGGGGGTATTCGAACCATCTGGAGGGAAGGGGGGGGGGAGGGTAAATCTCAAACACAATGCTTTTGCCAATGAAGTACCAAAAAAAATGTGTGCAATTACCTATGCATTCTACTTCGTTCAGTTACGTATTGCTGGATAGCTCTCGACTCACTGATCATTTGTTCTTCTATTGGTCGAAACTCAAAAGTTTGAATTTTCAAGCTACGGTAACCCAAAGGTTAAAACAGAACTATCTAACTCGGCTGGTATTCCGTCGTCGAGCAGCTTGAGTTTGTAAAACAGTTTCGGCACACTGATAATTCCGTTAAGAAGTCGAATTCGAAACTCAATTTGGCGGCTACCAGTAACCTGAAGGTCCACATCGCAAAACGGCTCTAACACGCTCGTCTTACGTCGTAGAGCGGCGTGCGATAGCGGTCAACTAAAAGGTCTCGACGTGCTCTTTTCAATTGACAGGTAGAGAAATTTGTTAATTGCGCAACGCGCACCACGAAAAGCGACATTATTACGTTTAGCATAAAAATTGCTCTAACTCGCTCAGCGTGCGTCGTAGGGAGATGATCTTGGGTTGGTTGGATAGCTCTCAACTCACTGATCATTTGTTCTTCTATTGGTCGAAACTCAAAAGTTTGAATTTCGGGAGCTACAGTAACCCAAAGGTTTTTAAAATTCCAAAACTTATCTAACTCGCTCGTCTTCCGTCATTGAGAGACAGCTTTGAGTTTGTTGAATAGGTTCGCACACTGATCAATTCCGTTAAGAAGTCGATTCGAAGTTTGATTTAGCAGCTAGCAAATACGTCATTATTTTGCCGTTCTTCGTTCAGTTACATATCTCTGTAGGTGGGGCAAAGGGGAAGCTTAGCAATGGTGGATGCGGGCTAGTTGTGACTATGATTGCGCAACTTTCTGTGGCACTGTCGGAATTACGCAGGGCGGTTGGTACGCTTGTGGCGACTTCTTTCCATCATTAGAGAGCCCTTCCAGAAACAATACTGGACTCTGCATTGTTGACGACTGTTCTGCTTCAACTTTGAGAGAATGGCTCTTCTGCGGGTCACTTTCCGTTTCCTGAAAGAGGTATAGCTGTTTTGCCTTTATTTATGACGGATTTCTACTCTCTCTGTTACACGTATATTAGTTGAGTGTTGCACATACGAGATTTTGATGTGCACAGGCGCAAATTCCAGTACACAGGGTCTTCTTGTTCTAAACCCATTCATCCCCCCGCTTTGCAACCTCTCTCTTCTCCTGTACCTCTGCCCCTTTCAGCTCGGTGCGCTTTCTGGCGTCTGTCGCTTTGGGCGTTCGCTTTCCATTTTGTTGCCGCACACAGCAATACGAGGTAATTTCTATTGCGCTGCTTTCGTTAGTTATATCTCAGCAGCAGACTGGATCTGCCCCTTTGGACGTTCTACCTGCAGTCTGCCGCTATGGCATTCGGTATGGCCGGCAACCAGGCGGAACCCTTCATTGCCGATGATTCGTCCGACATGCCACACCTCCTCTACGCCCGCTACGTCGCCTTTGGTTGGTGCCTTAGTGGTGGCAATTTTCCAAAAATAAAACTAAGTAAGTAACCAAGCAAGTACTTAGTTTTTCAGAAAACTAAGCAAAAGTAAGTAAGTAAAGCGTACTTTTCTAACAAAACATAAACTAAGTAAAACTGAGTAAGTACGAAAATGACTTAGTAAATTTCGCAAAACTAAGTAAGTACGGGCCTGGAAAACTAAGTATGAGTACGAGTAAGTATACTTAGTTTTTCAAAAATATACTTAGTTTTTCAAAAATAGAACTAAGTAAGTAAGAAACTAAGTACTCAGTTTCAAAATAACTAAGTAAAACTAGGTAAGTACTCACTTAGTTTCAAGCTGCCACCACTAGGTCGCTCCATTCACTAGTCTGGCCTCGGCTTCTACTCAGGCTAACATGAATTTTGATTAGCTGTGTGCACCCATGTGCACCCGTAACGTAAGCTGAAGTGTGCTCAGCGTGTCCTGTTGGAGGGTTCGCGTCTGCATATGTCATTCGTAAAATGCGCCAACCAGAATTAAGTGACGATAATAAAGGTCATTGGTATGGTAAGAAATACATAGTTGTTAAAAGTCTCCCAATTCTAGCTCTGTACCGTCGCTTGGCCGGCTCCACCTCCTACGTTCTGGGCGGCATTGTGCTCAGCAAGATAACCCTGCCCTTCTGGACCACGCACTCTTTCCAGTTCCTCACACTCACTCTCATAGGCACCTTGGGAGTTATTCATGGATTTCTCTTCATCCCCGACCGGAAGCCTCCAGCAGAGTAAGAGTATACAAGTACTTTGCACTTGCATTGTAAAGGGCTTCGCGAACGAGTACCTCCGTGAACAGAAAAGCTCCTGTGACAGAAGGCGCCACGACTACCAAGTGCAAGGGCTGTCTGAACCAAGTCTGGCAACTGGTTCTCATGGAAACGGCTGCCTTCAAGTGTCTGCTGAAGCCCAGGGAGCGCCACTGTCGTCTGATACTCATCACCCTCATTCTACAGGGCGCTTTCTGCATGGCGGCTGGCTTCCAAGAAGAGAGTGAGCGTCTCACTGGTTGTGTGTGTGTGTCATTGTGAGAAATATGTACCACATACACATTGTCCGCTGAATGTTATCGTTGGCCTGTCAATCTGCAGTGTTGCTGGGCGTCTACACGCTGTCGTCTCCCTTTCACTGGACGACCGAACAGTTGGCCATCTACAAGCTGCTGAACAGCCTGGCTTGTGAGTTTATAATACAAACTCTTTGAACAGCCATTTTGTTTTGTCGGAGCAACAGAGTCATTTGTGCACATTTTGTCTTGCAGCGGGTGTGGGGCAACTGGTGGCCGCCATTGTGCTGAAGAAGCTGCTGAAGCTGAGCTACAGCACCATCGTTCTCTTGGGCTGCTTCTGTGCAATCCTCTCCTCCCTCAACGTAGCGCTGGCCACTGCCACGTGGATGGTGCTGTACACAGTCCGCTAAAGGATTGTTGCAGAAAGCAGCTCACATGAAGTTTGTGTGCGATTCTATTCAGATTTACGTCAAAGTGGTGTTCGACATGGTGTCCTCTGCTGCTGAGATGGCGCAGACAAAGATTATCATGGAGATCGTGCCGGAGAATGAGGTTTCCCCTTGACTGAGCACTATGACAATAGGTTTATGCAATGTCACTTAGCCACCCTCTCCATTCAGCGCGGCAAGATCATGTCTATGGTGGCGATAGCAGCCTCCTTGAGCATGTTCGTGCAGCAGTTCTTCCTGGCCGAGCTCTACAAGTGGTCTGTGGAATGGCTGCCCCAACTGCTGTGGCTGACTCTGGCCGCCATCGTCGTTGCCGTCTCTCTCCCATGGGCCCTTCTGGGACATCCATGCTACCTGAGGGAGAAGAAGCACAGGAAGGGCCTTCGACCACAGCGCGATCAGCAGCAACCGTAGAGCGATACTGTAGTCGACGAGCGTCCAGTGTGACATACTTCCAATCTAGAGCAGTTTTGTGGTGGATTGCAGTGGAACTGCCCTCGGATTCGGAATTATCATGGTTGGCGCGGCAGCGCCAAACCATAATATGTTCCATCTCGGCCGCGCGCGCCTTTTCCCATCATCACGATGTTTGTTTCTCGGGCTGTACTAAACGGAATTGAATGAAATTTGGTACACTAAAGGACATTGTCATAGACAGATTAAATTCCAAATTTGGTGAAAATCGGTTAAGTGTAGCGAAAGTTACAGGCGAAAAAAGGATCGTGGCGCGTTTCTTGTCCCAACGGCGGGGGGTGAATTCTTCTCCGTCTTCTTCTCCTCCTTCTCCTTCTCCTTCACGTCACGCTCTAACGTCCATCAATGAGGATCTCGACGAGTCGCCTGCTATTCTTCCCAACCGTGGTTGCGCGCTCTACACTACAAGCCCCAGAGTGCCCCCGCTCGTTCAGGATGCCGAAAGCGCTATACAGTGTCACCACTCATGACAGAGTTATCGTTGTGAGACTCCAAAGTGTATTCGCAGGCAGTGCATGCACTGGCAGGGTCACAGCATCAAACTGCTTTAGATCTACGTCAAATGTCTTTAGATCTATCTAAAATCTCCTACGGGCTAACCCCAAATGTCTACAGGCTAAACCCAAGTATCTATTGTGTATTTACAGGCACAGTGGCTGGTGCAAGCTTAAATGTAGGCAGTGGCACAGGGCACAGTGTCAAATGGCTTGAGATCTGTCTGAAATGCCCTATTGGCTAAACCCAAATGTCTATGGGCTAAACCCAAAAGTCCACTGTGTATTATACAGGCACATGAGCTGGCGCAATCCTAAACGTAGGCAGCGGCAGGGGCACAGGGTCGAATGGCTTGAGATCTGTCTGAAATGTCCGATGGGCTAAGCCCAATTGTCTACGGGCTAAACCCAAGCATCTATTGTGTATCTACAGGCACAGGAGCTGGTGAGATCCTAAACATAGGCACTGACAATGGCACAGGGTCTAACAACTTGAAATCTAACTGTACTGTCCTGCAGTGCACTGAATTCGATGATTGCATTATCTCCTTCATGCTCTGCAGATTACCCATGTGCTATTGACCATAGAGATTCTCCTACGGGCTAAAGGCTCTAGTCCATATTACTAAGCGGCAAACCTCTGTCTGTGCGTTTGTATGTCTGTTCGACCCATAACTCTAGCCACAGTTGACGGATCGCGCTGATCTATAGCTTAAACTGACTGTCATAACATGTAGTTTTGCACCTCCTATTTTATAACTTTGACCAATGACTAAATTCCACAATATTTCGCAAATATCGACTGCATTAATACTTTCTGAGCACAGAAGGCACCACAAGCTGTGATTGACATTTGATTTTGTGCCAAAAGCGCTATATAGTGTCAGCACTCAAACAGAGTTGTCGTTGTGAGACTCCAAAGTGTATTCGCAGGCACTGCATGCACTGGCAGGGGCACAGTATCAAACTACTCTGTATCTATGTCAAATGACTTTAGATCTATCTGAAATCTCCTACGAGCTAAAGCCAAATGTCTATGGGCTAAACCCAAGCGTCTACTGTGTATTTACAGGTACGGGACATGGTACGATCCTAAATGTAGGCACTGGCCGGGGCACAGGGTCGAATGACTTGAGATCTATCTGAAATGGTCTACGGGCTAAACCCAATTGTCTATGGGCTAAACCCAAGTGTCTGTTGTGTATTTACAGGCACTGGAGATGGTGCGATCCTAAACATAGGCACTGGCAGGGGCACAGGGTCCAATTACTTAAGATCCAGCTATAGTGTCCTGCGGTCACTGATACCCATATGCAATTGACCATAGAGATTCTCCTATGGGCTATGCACTCTAGTCCTTATTACTAAGTGGCAAAACTGTGTCCGTGTGTTTGTCTGTTCGCGCCATAACTCTAGCCACAGTTAACGGATCACGATGATCTATAGCTTAAACTGACCATCGTAACATGTAGTTTTGCACCTCCTATTTTAGAACTTTGGCCGACGACTAAATTCCACAATATTTCGCAAATATTGACTGCGCCAGTACATTCTGAGCACAGAAGGCACCACACTCTGTGATTGACGTCCGGTTTTGCGCCAAAAGCGCTATACAGTGTCAGCACTCATGAAAGAGTTGTCGTTGTGAGACTCCAAAGTGTATTCGCAGGCAATGCATGCACTGGCAGGGGCACAGCATCAAACTGCTTTGGATCTATGTCAAACGACCTTAGATCTATCTAAAATCTCCTACGGGCTAACCCCAAATGTCTACAGGCTAAACCCAAGTATCTATTGTGTATTTACAGGCACAGCGGCTGGTGCAAGCTTAAATGTAGGCAGTGGCACAGGGCACAGTGTCAAATGGCTTGAGATCTGTCTGAAATGCCCTATTGGCTAAACCCAAATGTCTATGGGCTAAACCCAAAAGTCCACTGTGTATTATACAGGCACATGAGCTGGCGCAATCCTAAACGTAGGCAGTGGCAGGGGCACAGGGTCGAATGGCTTGAGATCTGTCTGAAATGTCCGATGGGCTAAGCCCAATTGTCTACGGGCTAAACCCAAGCATCTATTGTGTATCTACAGGCACAGGAGCTGGTGAGATCCTAAACATAGGCACTGACAATGGCACAGGGTCTAACAACTTGAAATCTAACTGTACTGTCCTGCAGTGCACTGAATTCGATGATTGCATTATCTCCTTCATGCTCTGCAGATTACCCATGTGCTATTGACCATAGAGATTCTCCTATGGGCTAAAGGCTCTAGTCCTATATTCTAAGTGGCATAGAGTCTGTCTGTTTGTTTGTTTGTTTGTTTGTCCGGCCATTTTCTCTTGACACGGTTGACGGATCCTGGAGATCTATAGCTTAAACTGATTGTCGTGGGCTGGAAGGAATCCCCTCCTATTTTAAAACTTTTGCAAATTACTAAATTCCACAAAATTCACAAAAATATCAACTGCACAGTACATTTTGAGCACTAAAGAGTGCCTACTGGTCATTTTCGTGGAAATCTCGCACCGTCGTGTCACCATTCACTCCAGAGCTGTCACTGTGAGACTCCTACAGGTATTTGGAGGCACGGGAACAGGCGTGAAGGTAAATGCAGGCACTGGCAGGGGCACAGTGTCAGAAGACATTAGCTCTATCTGAAATCTCCTAAGGGCAAAACAAAAGCATCCATGTGTTAGCTTCAGTGTATTCAGAGGCATGGGAACAGGTTCAATGATAAATGCAGGCACTGGCAAGGGCGAAGTGTCAAGAGACTTTTGATCTATCTGAATCCTCTTATGGGCTAAACACAAACACTTATATGCAAAGTTCAGTGTAATCAACGGCACGGGAGCAGGCACAATGGTAAATGCAGGCACTGGCAGGGGCACAGTGTCAGAAGAGGTTAGATCTATCTGAAATCTCCTATGGGCTAAATGCAAGCTTTCATGTGTTAGCTTCAGTGTATTCTGAGGCATGGGAGCTGGTGCAACCCTAAAAGCAGGCACTGATAGAGGTGCAGTGTCAAATGACTTTAGATCTATCAGATTCTCCTATGGGCTGTTGTGAGCATTAGCCAAGAACCATAGGCCAATACATGTTGTGAGCAGTGGCTGATTTCCATGGGTCGATACAAATGGCTCTGTTTCCATAGGTGTTCAGCTATAGATATACAGTATCACCTACGGGCTAAAGGCACTAGTCCATATTACTAAGCGGCAAACCTCTGTCCGTGTGTTTGTATGTCTGTTCGACCCATAACTCTAGCCACAGTTGACGGATCGCGCTGATCTATAGCTTAAACTGACTGTCATAACATGTAGTTTTGCACCTCCTATTTTATAACTTTGACCAATGACTAAATTCCACAATATTTCGCAAATATCGGCTGCATTAGTACTTTCTGAGCACAGAAGGCACCACAAGCTGTGATTGACATTTGATTTTGTGCCAAAAGCGCTATATAGTGTCAGCACTCAAACAGAGTTGTCGTTGTGAGACTCCAAAGTGTATTCGCAGGCACTGCATGCACTGGCAGGGGCACAGTATCAAACTACTCTGTATCTATGTCAAATGACTTTAGATCTATCTGAAATCTCCTACGAGCTAAAGCCAAATGTCTATGGGCTAAACCCAAGCGTCTACTGTGTATTTACAGGTACGGGACATGGTACGATCCTAAATGTAGGCACTGGCCGGGGCACAGGGTCGAATGACTTGAGATCTATCTGAAATGGTCTACGGGCTAAACCCAATTGTCTATGGGCTAAACCCAAGTGTCTGTTGTGTATTTACAGGCACTGGAGATGGTGCGATCCTAAACATAGGCACTGGCAGGGGCACAGGATCCAATTACTTGAGATCCAGCTATAGTGTCCTGCGGTCACTGATACCCATATGCAATTGACCATAGAGATTCTCCTATGGGCTATGCACTCTAGTCCTTATTACTAAGTGGCAAAACTGTGTCCGTGTGTTTGTCTGTTTGCGCCATAACTCTAGCCACAGTTAACGGATCACGATGATCTATAGCTTAAACTGACCATCGTAACATGTAGTTTTGCACCTCCTATTTTAGAACTTTGGCCGATGACTAAATTCCACAATATTTCACAAATATTGACTGCGCCAGTACATTCTGAGCACAGAAGGCACCACACTCTGTGATTGACGTCCGGTTTTGCGCCAAAAGCGCTATACAGTGTCAGCACTCATGAAAGAGTTGTCGTTGTGAGACTCCAAAGTGTATTCGCAGGCACTGCATGCACTGGCAGGGGCACAGCATCAAACTGCTTTGGATCTATGTCAAACGACCTTAGATCTATCTGAAATCTCCTACGGGCTAAAGCCAAATGTCTATGGGCTAAACCCAAGCGTCTATTGTGTATTTGCAGGCACGGGAGCTGGTGCCAGCATAAATGTAGGCACTGGCAGGGGCACAGTGTCAAATGGCTTGAGATCTGTCTGAAATGCCCTATTGGCTAAACCCAAATGTCTATGGGCTAAACCCAAGAGTCTACTGAGTATTTACAGGCACATGAGCAGGCACGATCCTAAACATAGGCACTGGCAGGGGCACATGGTCGAATGGCTTGAGATCTATCTGAAATGTCCTATGGGCTAAACCCAATTGTCTATGGGCTATACCCAAGCATCTATTGTGTATTTACAGGCACAGGAGCTGGCGAGATCCTGAACATAGGTACTGACAATGGCACAGGGTCTAACGACTTGAGATCTAACTGTACTGTCCTGCAGTGCACTGAATTCGATGATTGCGTTATCTCCTTCATGCTCTGCAGATTACCCATACGCTATCGACTATAGAGATTCTCCTACGGGCTAAAGGCTCTAGTCCTATATACTAAGCGCCATAGAGTCTGTTTGTCTGTTTGTTTGTCTGTTAACACGATAACTCTCGACAGCCTTGATGGATCGCGATGATCTATACACCAAAAGAACCGTCGTTGTCTGTAGTTTTGCATCTCCTATTGTGGACATTGACTGATGTCAAAATTCTGCAAAAATTGCGAAAATATCGACTGCACAGTACATTCTGAGCACTGTGGAGTGACTGCATACCACTTTAGTGGGCATTTCGCATTATTGTGTCACCATTCACTGCTGAGTTGTCGCTGTGAGACTCTTAGGTGTATTTAGAGGCAAAGGAGCAGGTGCGATGGTAAATGCAGGCACTGGCAGGGGCACATTGTCAAACGACCTTAGATCAATCTGAAAACACCTATGGGCTGAATGCAAACATCTATGTGTTAAGCTTAGTGTATTCTGGGGCATGGGAGCTGGTGCATCCCTAAAAGCAGGCACAGGCAAGGGCATAGTGTCAAGTGACTTGAGCTCTATCTGAAAAGTCCAATGGACTGTTGTGAGCAGTGGCTGTGCACCATGGGTCGATACATGCTGTGAGCAGTGACTCCCTGTGCATAACTCGATAGGCTTTAGACTATAGAGAATCACCTACGGGCTAAAGGCTCTAGTCCTATATACTAAGGCGCCTAACTCTGTCCGTCTGTCTGTTTGTTTGTTTGTTTGTTTGTTTGTCTGTGAGCGCTCTAGCACTCGCTACAGTTGGCGGATCGCGATGATCTATAGCTTAAACTGACCGTCAGAACACGCGGTTTTGCATCTTTGCTTTTAGAATTTTGATCAATTACTAAATTCCAAATTATTTCGAAAATATCGACTGCATCAGTACATTCTGACCACAGAAGGTACCACACGATGTAATTGGCGTTTGATTTCGCGACAAAAGTGCTTTACAGTGTCACCATTCATGACAGAGTTGTCGTCATGAGACTCCAAAGTGTATCTGCAGGCACTGCATGCACTGGCAGGGGCACATCATCAAACTGCTTTGGATCTATGTCAAATGTCGTTAGATCTATCTGAAATCTTCTATGGGCTAAACCCAAAGGTCTACGGGCTAAACCCAACTATCTATTGTGTATTTACAGGCACGGGAGCTGGTACGAGCATAAATGCAGGCACTGGCTGGGGCACAGTGTCAAATGTCTTTAGATGTATCTCAAATGTCCTATGGGCTAAACCCAAATGTCTATGGGCTAAACCCAAGCATCTATTGTGTATTTACAGGCACGGGAGCTGGTGCGAGCATAAATGCAGGCACTGGCAGGGGCACAGTGTCAAATGTATTCAGATCTATCTGAAATCTCCTACTGGCTAAACCCAAATGTCTATGGGCTAAACCCAAGCGTCTATTGTGTATTTACAGGCACGGGAGCTGTCGCGCACCTAATAGAATGTCTTTAGATCTATCTGAAGTGTTCTACGGGCAAAACCCAAGTGACTATGGGCTAAACCCAATAATCTATTGTGTATTTACAGGCGCGGGAGCTGACGAGATCCTAAACATAGGCACTGACAATGGCACAGGGTCTAACGACCTGAGATCTAACTGTAGTGTCCTGCAGTGCACTGAATTCGATGATTGCATTATCTCCCTCATGCTCTGCAGATTACCCATATGTTATTGACCATGGAGATTCTCCTACGGGCTAAAGGCTCTAGTCCTATATACTAAGCGGCTAACGGTGTCTGTTACACGTCTGTCCGCATACTGTTACCACGATGTCTTTCGACAGCCATGACGGATCGCGATGATCTATACATCAAAAGAACCGTCGTCTTCTGTAGTTTTGCATCTCCTATTGTGGACATTGGCCGATGTCTAAATTCCACAAAATTCGTAAAAATATCAGCTGCACAGCACATTCTGAGCACTAAGGAGCGACTGCAGCTCACTTTTGTGAAAATTTTGCCACCATTCATTGCAGAGTTGTCGCTGTGAGACTCTGAGGTGTATTCAGAGGCACAGGAGCAGGTGTGACAGTAAATCCAGGCACTGGCAGGGGTACTTTGTCAAACGACTTTGAATCAATCTGAAAACACCTATGGGCTAAGCACAAATGTCAGTGGGTCGAATTCAGTGCATTCTGAGGTATGGGTGCTGGTGTAACCATAAATCCAGGCACTGGCAGGGGCACAGTGTCAAATGGCTTTCGATCTATCTGAATCTCCTACGGGCTGAGTGGCTGTGTGGCTGTGTGGTTATGAACAGTGGCTGCTTTCCATTGGTCAATAAATGTGGCTCTGTTTCAATAGGCGTTCGGCTGTAGAGTATACAGTATCACCTACGGGCTAAAGACACTAGTCCTATATACTAAGCGGCATAGAGTCTGTCTGTCTGTTTGTCCTCGCGATAACTCTCGACAGCATTGATGGATCGCGACGATCTATACATCAAAAGAACTGCTATCGTCTGAAGTTGTGCGCCTCCTATTGTGGACTTTGGCAGATGACAAAATTCTAAATGTTAAAAATGTCTCTATTTAGAATCTACTGTATTTTGGCATGTTGTGAACCTGAATACAGTATGCTTAACAGAATAGTAGTCAGTTAAGTAATGACTAAAGTGCAAACCACTGAAACATTGTTGAATGTTGCAACCATAAATGTAGGTAATGACTAAAGTAATGAGTAAAGTGCAAACAATAATGACTAAAGTGCAAACCACTGAAACATTGTTGAATGTTGCAACCATAAATGTAGGCACTGGGAGGGGCGCAGGGTCGAATGACTTGAAATCTATCTGAAATGTCCTATGGGCTAAACGAAATTGTCTACGGGCTAAATCCAAGTGTCAATTGTGTATTTACAGGCACAAAAGCTGGCGCCGTCCTCAACATAGGCACTGGCAGGGGCACAGGGTCAAATGACTTGAGGTCTAACTGTAACGTCCTGCGGTGCACTGAATTTGATGATTGCCTTACCTCCTTCATGCTCTGCAGATTGCCCCATGCGCTTTGACCATAGAGATTCTCCTACGGGCTAAAGGCTCTAGTATGTTGACTATATTGTGTGAAAGTTTTGTTCGAAATGCTTCATCACAGCAGAAGATATTCGAGTTTTCCATTTGCCGAATTAAAAAAAAACCCTGTACATACACGCACATTGACAACGCTGCACTTCGCAGAAACCAGACCACGCGACGTAACTTCATAACGACCGTGATCAAAACTTATCATTTCGCCGTCGCCCTGGCTCTTTTACTATCGTCTTTCGCTTCTTCTGCTGTTGCTGCTGAACACTCCCATTCGTCGCCGTTTTCTTGCAGCACATCATTCCAAGCATTGTCCCTCGGCACTTGGTACTCATGATGAACAGTAAAATGGGGTTGGAGAGGCAGAACAGGTCGCCGAACAGATACCACAGCACGACGACGATCTGGTTCACGGAAAGCGCTCTGAATACCGCCGGCCAGAGACTAGCGAGGCAGACGATGAGAAGGAAACAGCCGTAGAGGGACATCAGAGCGGAAATGGTCAGGCCTGCAGCGAGGCAACTTTTACAAACCAGGCAAGTCGTCCGGGGGACGCAGTATACTCCACAAATTTGAACTCCTACGCACGGTGACTCCTCTGCTGTTGTGGCCTCCTGCTGACACACCCAATCGCAAAAGTAATGCCGAATTCGTGATCTACATCCCAAAGTACCCCAGAATCGACATACAATACCCCTAACTTCCTATGGCCTCCAGGAACCGAAATTCTGTACTTGGTGTACGGTAGCATGCAAATTTGTCGTACGCATGGTAAAACTACATCCAAACACTGAACGGATGCCAAATTCGTAATCAGCGCCCCCGAAAACCCCGAAATCGAGTATAATGTCGCGAAAGTCGACCCGACACCCAATATTCAAATGGACGCGGCAGGGTTACTGTAGCTCTGCAAATTTGCCAAAAACACTTTTCTGGACCAGATTTCAACGTAGAATCGTTTAAAACCACTTTTGGAACGATCCGGCAACGCATTCGGGCGCTACAGACGTCGAAACGTGAAAATCGCAATTTTCGACCCCGGAGTCAAAAAAGTTGCAGGAAAATAACTTTTTTGTGTTTCGATCGATTTTTCCCGTTCATGGGCCATTCGATAGAGGACATCTGGGAAGGAGCAACAAAAGCGGTCTCGCCGCTCTAGCTGCTACCTAGCTCGCACAGCAACCCGTCAAAGTCGGAAAAGGACAAAAAATCGGGAATTTTTCAAATTTGGCGCCAAAATGGGTCCCGCAGCGATCCAATTCTTTTTTTCCGTGTTCGGCACTATCGAGTACTACAACATATCAAAAGATAGTATATACCATTATATGCAACTTTTTCGAGTTCTACCTTGCCCAACCCATTTTTCAGTACTTTGAAAATTTAAATTTTTGAATTTCCCGCCAACGGGGTCCCGGAGCGTGACCCCGTTTGGTGTCCACCCTGCCCACCCACTAGGCCTACCCAACGCAAAAGACCGTTTGCAAATCGGCCGCTGCACGCGCGAACGCCGTTGACTGTAATTTTCTGCGTTTCGCGCACAAACGCTATATACTCCACACTTTTTTGTGGAGTATAAACATGCGAAACGTGCGCTGGATGGGGTATGCAAGTGCAGAGTGACCGCTATTGCAAGACTGCAGTGACTTTACGTCAAGTTCTTTCTGGACCAAACTGACACAGTACCGTAATCCAATCGCCAAGCGAATGGGGCGGACCAGTAAAGCCAACCTGATGCACGTAATCGTGTACTTGACCTATGTCGTAGGTAGGGCTATCTGCAATCCAGGGCTATCGGCAACCGTAGTACTACGGGAACGCGGCCGTCGATTGCCCTAGGGCTATCGACGACTGCGTGCTTGAGCCCTTCTCCATCAGATAAGGATGCCCCTTCGCGGTCCGTTAACTCTTTCTGTCATAGCTTCAGTACAATATGTCCACTATAGGTAGGTGAAGCCGCGGTAATTTCACTATACGGCGTGCGAAGCAATCGAGAGAATTCAACAAGGGCGTCTTCCTCAGCGACAGAAAGCAACAGCGACTGGATTGACACTTTGTTCCGCATTTGTCACCGTTCAATGGCAGACACACCTCTTCTTTAGGCAATTGCTATTACAGTGACAGACAGAGCTGAGCAACTGTCTATTGCCGCAGGAGTAGCAATGAATGAGCGAAAGTGGTAGGTAGTTACCACAAGCATGGATATAGAGGCACTGACCAATCACTGACATGCTGCATTTCGTCCCAATTAGAATGTTACGTACATCTCCATCTTACACCGCTGCATCTTACATCTCAGCTTTTGCGCCACGAACCTTGTGCAGCTGCTCTCTAGAATCCGGCGTATCGATTCTGCCAGCCTTAGTGCTAGTTTGACGACCTCCTCATCGCGCTCAACCACCTTGGTCTCAACTCAATGTTGCGTCGACGCAAGTTACTCGACCCAGAAGCGAAGCTCAAAGAGTTAACGGCCCGCGAAGGGGCACCATTATCTGATGGAGGAGGGCTCAAGCGCGCCGTCGTCGGTAGCCCTAGGGCAATCGACGACCGCGCTCCCGTAGTACTACGGTTGCCGATAGCCCGGAGTTGCAGATAGCCCTACGACATATTACGTACCGAGGCGAATCCTGAGTTTGATTGCGCCTTGTGCAATTTTGCAGCATAAGCAAATTGCGACACTTTTACTACACTTTAGGATTTCCCGTCTCCCTAACCTCCCCCCCCCCCCCCCCCCCCCCCCTTTCACTTGCTACATAAGTGAGCGGAGGGGGGAAAGGGGTGGGGGGGGGGGGGGGAGGGAACCTCCATTACACACTTCATGCACGCAGTACTGTAGGTACAGGTATCAAATTGAGTACTGATTGCCTGCGACGGTGAGATGGATCTGGGCCTTGTCAATGGGCTCGTTGTTCGTTCGTCGATGCCTTTTGTAGGCGGTGAACTGTAGCCAGGAGAGGAGATAGACGAGAACGGTTGTCGCAAGCACTTCCAGACCAACCAGAGACCACATCACCTGAACAGGGGTTTGAAACAATTCTAAACGTGTGTATGAGTTTCCTTCAAAAGCAAGAGTAAACACTCTGTGCCAACTTGTGTACAGGACGAGAATTTGCAAGACCTGCGTGGTCAAAACGGGCCTCTCGCGTAGGTAGGGGATGAGGACAAAAGCAGTGCTAGCGTGCAGTGTGACACGTTTGGCTTCAACATCAATCGACCTGCCTACTTCTTTACAAAGCATTGAAACCTCTCATGGCCGTGTGACAATACTTCACTGTTCTTCATCAACACTGCTTTCATTTGTCGCTCGCGTCGTCCGCGTGCACCCGAACGTATACGGTTGCGGTATGATTGACCTTAGCGAGACGATAGAATTCCCACTCGATACTCGCACTCGGCGTCAGTGCCAAGAAAAGGCCGCCGCTGAAACAAGGGACGACGGTGACTGCAGTTGTCAGCTTTCCTGACCAGATCTAGGCAATTGAGGGACGACTGCGATTGGTTCAAACAATGCAACAACACCTGGACTCTCTCACATTGGTGTATCGTTGCGGTTTAGCTATGGCCGTGTATCGATTCAGCGACAGGGCAGTCACCAGCAAGAACTTTGAGCGGCCCGTCTCACAAAACCTACTGCAGTCAAACGTTCTACCGTAATTCTGTAGGGACTTCGCTCAGCTCAGACTCAGTGGAGTCGCTGTTATTTGCAGTGATGAATTTGGGTTGTGGTAGTTTTGTGAGTTGGGCGTTTGAATGTGCATAGCGTAGTAACCGATGCCGTGACCCAACTTGGCCAGAAACGACCCGTCGACGACGAAGAGCCTCCGCGGGACAATTGGGAACATTCTGCAAGTGAAATTTGAGCTCGTTACAGTATTTTGGGGCGCAAAGTGCCAATATGCTGCACGTACATGTTATGTAGGTGCGCTGCGAACCGACACAGCAAGACAGTAACTGACAATTCGAGACAACGCCTAGAGTCGCTTCTAATTACCGTGACGCATGCCAGAAAATCATTTGTTTGACTAGAGGTCTAGTGATTTGCTACATACTTATTGTTGCAAAGCCTCCAACCATGAACCATCACCGTATACCCGCAAATTGGCATCTTCAGCAGCAGATTCTGATTGACGTATTGGAGGATGTCGGCCAGGCCAAGTGACAAACAGATGGCGAAGAAGGAATTGGAGAGCTCCCCTTTGCGGTGCCTTATCAGAGTGATGATGAACAGGACGTAAAACGCCAGCGTTATCAGCGCAGGAATCGTGATCAAATACTCCACGACGCAGGGCATGTAAACGGCTGCCATTCTTGTGTCTACATATGCCGCCGATTGTCTCACACAAGGTTGAGTTGGGAATAGGGATTGGCAGGGAGGCGGGCACTCCAGATCGAACCAATAAGGGAATTTCCCTTGGGTGGGTACGACGACAGCTTGCGCATATCCCACGGAACCCATTACTAAGTGGCGGAATGTAATGTAACCCCCATGTACCCACGTGGTTCAACAGAGTCAGAAAATGAGGCTTGGCTGCCCCTTGTACATAGGTCGCGCCACTTGACACGACAGGTAACTGACACGCTGACTGACCGACGAGTCAAACAATATATACGTATAGTGAAATACACTGAAGAGGAGTTGCGCTTCGCGTATGTAACCCTACATTTCTCATTGGCAAATACTGTAGCTGTCCATGAGACGACGCTCGACGGCCACTCGACTTTACTCTCATACTCACTGCCGTTAATCATGGGCAAGCCGACGCAGCCGTCGTCATCACCGTCGTCGCCGTCGACTAAATAATTCGAGTTTCGCGAGTTACAGTAACGCAAAGGTACACAAACGCAAGACAGCTCTAACTCGCTCGTCTTGCGTTGTAGAGAGACGGTCTTGGACTCTTTCGATAGTAACGCTCGACCCCTGGGCTCGACGCACTGATCATTTGCCCTCCCATTGGTCAACTCAAAATGAGATTTTTGCTAGTTACAGTAACCTGAAAGTCCGAAAACGCACAACAGCTCTAACTCGCTCGTCTTACGTCGTCGAACGACAATCGCTCTTGTCGGCTGACAATCTTCTAGACAGGAAATCAACAGGCCGACTGGTCGACGAGTCAAACCTTCGCGACTGAACGAACAATTGGGCGCTCTCAGTCACGCACGACATTGAGCCACACACTGTCGCAATATCATCGACTTTCGGAAGCCTGGCAGCGCGCAAGTGGTTGCGCAAAGTGCGTCGTCGTCGTCGTCGTCGTCGTCGTCGTCGTCGTCGTCGTCGTCGTCGTCGTCGTCGTCGTCGTCGTCGTCGTCGTCGTCGTCGTCGTCGTCGTCGTCGTCGTCGTCGTCGTCGTCGTCGTCGTCGTCGTCGTCGTCGTCGTCGTCGTCGTCGTCGTCGTCGTCGTCGTCGTCGTCGTCGTCGTCGTCGTCGTCGTCGTCGTCGTCGTCGTCGTCGTCGTCGTCGTCGTCGTCGTCGTCGTCGTCGTCGTCGTCGTCGTCGTGTTGTTGTTGAGCTGGCCTCTTCTAGGATCGAGGGGCCCAAAGGCCGGTACGACGTACGAACAGCAGGACGTCTTGCGGGGCTTCCTGCAGACATCTCAGAGTGGGGTCTCCGCCAAGACACTGGCGGCGCTGGGCCTCCCATCTGGGGCAGGCGAGAAGAAAGTGTTCTGTGTCTTCGTCTGCCGCGTTGCAGTGCGGACATGCGGCTGTGTCTGCTCTCTTCCACCTACACTTCGTCTGCTGGAGGAAAGGGACGCGGTTGAGTCGCAGCATGCTTAGCAGCGTCTCTTCTGCTCTGCTTTGTGTGGCGTCGTTTGGGAGCAGTGCGCCCTCTGTTGCTCTCCGGTGGAAAGAGTTTCTGTTGGCGGTGTTGTGCCTGTAGTGTCTTAGTGCCTTTTCGTCGCGGCCGCGGATCAGTGCCTCCCATGGGTTGGTGTTTGGGGGCAGTTGTGTCAGCGTCTCTCTGGCAGTTCTCAGCCAGTCTGTGCGGAGTGCTGTGCCTGTCGCGCGGAGTCGTGGGGTAGTCACAGACTCGACGAGCGTTCTGAGGCAGTGGTTGTCTGGGAGTCGTTGCAGACGCAGGAGCAGCTTGGCACCTTCCTCCTCTGCTAAGTGTTGGAGCGGTGGGAGGGCTGCTTCTCGGCACGTTTCCACTGCAGGGGAGCCCAGTGGAGCGCCCGTGATGATGCGTGCTGCCGCGTAGTTCTCGCGCTCGACTCGCTTTCGGTGGGTGTCTGCTAGAAAGGGGAACCAGACGCCAGCTGCGTACATGCCTCCTGGCCTAACGTAGGCATTGTAGAGTGTCCGCAGACCAGCTGCCTGTATTCCCCAGGTCTTGCCGCTGAGTGCTCGCAGGATATTGCACCTGCTCTTCAGCTTCTTCGCCGCTATCTGCGCTTGCGTGGCGAAGCGCATTTGCGGGTCGAATGAGACGCCCAGGATTGTAGGGTGCGTGTTGTATCGCACAGCTTGACCACCTAGCATCAGGGGAGGCTGGGCTTTCCCTGCGGTTTCCGACGGGTCCACAGATACCACCATCGCCTCCGTCTTCTCCACCGAGATCTTGACTTGCCGGGGTTCTGCCCAGTTCCCTGTCCCCTGAAGCGCGCGTCGCATGGGCGCTGCGGCCAATTCCGGCGTCTTGGCATTTGTTGTCAGGGTGACGTCGTCCGCATAGATCGTGCAGGTCGCTGTAGGGCTCTCCTCTCGCATGGTCGCTGGAAGGCTGGCTTGCGACAGGCAGTACAACAGCGGTGACAAGGGGCTGCCCTGTGGCACTCCTTCTTTGAAGACCCTGAAGCGGCTCAGGGTACAGTTCCACCTCACTGCTGCCCGCCTGTCTGAGAGGAACGCGCGTAGCCAGCGTAAGCACTTGGCAGGTAGGCCCCAATTTGCCAGATCTTGCAGCAACCCGCCTCTCCAGACCCTGTCAAAGGCTGCTTTGAAGTCAATGGCGACCATTAGGGTGCGGCGTCGCTCCTGCAGGCCATCCATGGCTGACTGTGCGATGGTGGCAAGACAGTCCAGAGTGGATCGGCCAGGTTGGAAGCCTGCTTGCTCCTCTGGGATTTTGTTGTTGGTTGTGGCCCAGGCTAACAGTCGTCTCTGCATCATTGACTCTGCCAGGGGCCTCTTTTATCAACATAGGAATGGCCCTTTAGGAATAGGAAAATAGGAATAGGAGAGGAATCACTTTTATCAACTTAGGATATAGGTATAGGAATAGGAATAGGATCGGCCAATTCAGGAGAGGTTTAGGACGGTTTTAGGATGATTCTCTTTTATCAATCTTTTGCACGTAGAAATAGGAATAGGATTCCTAAATTTAGTGCTGTGGCGTTTAGGAGGCTCGAAGGCTTCCTAACCTGTGTCTGAATTGCACAAAATTGTAAAATTTCTGAGAAAATAGCCACAAAAGGATATGAATATCGGTATCTTGGACTCGGACAGTGATATTGACGCATTGTCCGACGATGAGGAGCTGCAAGTGCGTCTTCGCCGGCCCAGAAACTTCCGCGAGAGAATCAACTTCGCTCCGGACAACTTTGAGGGGACGTTTCGCTTCACAAGAGTCGAGATCGCCGAAATGCTACAAGTTTTGGGTCGTCACATGCTGCCAGTCACAGCGCGCAGCCGATCTCTGTCTCCCGAGGAGCAACTCCTGATCGGCATTCGTTTCTACGCCACTAATGGCTTCTACAAGTTGGTGGGGGACGCTCACGGAATCAGCGAGGCGACGGTCTGCCAGATTTTGAAGAGAGTCACTCGGCTGATCAACTTCTACCTGCAGCGGCAGGGGTCTCAGTTGGAGGTGGGCCAACAGAGATTCTGCCATCTTCGCCCATCTCAGCTTCTCCTTCGCCCTGCTGCGACTCGGCAGACGAGTAGGCGGCCGCGTCCACTTGGGTGGGATCTTCCAACGAGTCCGAGACGCCCATGCCAAAGAGGTCGGGCGAGTCCTTGCCCAGGATGTCGACGACGAGGTCGTCCAAGTCATTCCACCTGCAGTCGCTTCCGCCGGCGCCACCTTCAAACGTACGCAAAAGTTTCGAGTTTAGTTTGCAAAGAAACAGTGAAGTCTAGCGCCTCTCCCACCGGTCTGCTTTCTGTTGTCGACTTTCCTCTTAGTAGAATCCTTGATATTCGGCCAAGTTTTCAATTTGATGTAGTTTCCATCGCGACCCTCTTCGCAACAGGGGTAGTTGAGTGCTGCCGCAGAATCATAGATCCACTGCCAGTCGGCGGCCTTGTCTGCGGCGGTCACCATTCTTCCATCAGGCAATTTGTCGTCGAAATTTCCGAAAAGCATCTCCTTTCTATCGCGTATCCAGACAAGGATTTGCTTCCTTTGTTCTGGTTTCAGATTCGGCCCTCTTGGCCCCTTCGAGACTGCTTTTGGTGGCATTTTCTCGCAGAAAACAAAAGATTGCGTCAGAAAAATCTCAGGCGCGCGCTGCAAGAATGACTGTGCGTTTCCTGAATTCTCGTCCTATTCCTAAATCGTTTAGGAATCGGGAGTCCACATTGATAAAAGAGAAATTTCCTATTTCCTATTCCTAATCCTATTCCTGATTCTAAATCCTATTCCTATTCCTATGTTGATAAAAGAGGCCCCAGTTTGGCAATGCAGGAGAGCAAAGAGATGGGTCTGTAGCTGCTGATTTGGTCGGCGGGTTTGTTCTTCTTCAGAATTGGAATGATTATTGCTCGGCGCCAGGCTGACGGTACTCTTCCCTCTGCTAAGCTCCGGTTCACCAGTGAGAGCAGACGCTGGAGGCCGATCATGGGAAGGTGCTTAAGCAGTAGGGGGTGGACCAGGTCTTGGCCTGGGGCAGAGTTTTTGGTCTTCTGTAGGGCTACTGACAGGTCGTCCATTGTGTATGGCTGGTCTTCTTGGCTGATAGGCGCCACAGAGGCTGGCAGCAGCTTAGAGCGGATGGCCATATAGGCGGCTTTGCTCGATTCTCGTGGGACGCGCACGTTGCTGACTGTGGCATAGGTGGAGGCCGCTAGTTCGGCTTTGCCCTTTTCGTCGTGAATTGTCTTGTCGCCATGTTGGAAGGCGAGGTCTGGAAGTCCTGCCATCTTCCGGCCGTCAATAGCTCTGATGACGTTCCAGACCCTGGTGCTTGGCATGTTCGGCTGGAGCGTGCCGGCAAACTCTGCCCAGCAGCGTCGCTTCTCTCTGCGCACCGTGGCGTCCATGTCGCTCCTCGCCTGACGGTACCGCTCCATCAGGGGTAGCGAGTGTGGTCTTCGTCGCAGCTCTCTTAGTGCCTCTCGGCATCTCCGCCTGGCGTCGGTGCAGGCCTCTGACCACCATGGGCGTCGTCTTCTGGTGCACGTTGTGGGCGTGGCCCTGTTGGCAGCGGTCGTGATAGCCTTGGCCAGGGCGGCGTGTTCTTGCTCAACGGACGCGAAGAAGACCTCTTCTGCCAGTAGTCTTTCGACCTCCTGCTGGAAAAGATGCCAGTTGGTCTTCTTGTAGTTTGGACGTCGGCGTTGATGGTCGTCTCTCTGGTCTCTCCCACTGAGTGTAACCATGATGGGAAGGTGGTCTGACCCAATGGTGCCCAGTGTGTGCCAGGAAAACGCCGTGGACCGTGACGCACCCGCCACCGTGACATCTGGAGCCGTGCCCACCCCAGCTGAAGAGAACCGCGTGGGACGGCCGTCGTTCAGAGTGGCCATGTTCTGCTGAGTGATCCACTCGTCCAGCTCGTCGCCGATGTCGTCGTTCTCCATGTTTGCGTCCCATGAGCCATGCCCATTGATGTCCGCACAGATGACAGAGTTTTGCGTGGATGGCCAGTGCTGGAGGTGTAGAGCTGCGTCCCTGTTGTCCTGTGCGCCTGATCTGGCTGGCGGTCTGTAGAGGTTCCATAGGTCGAGAGGGGGTCCACTTCGACGGAGGATCTTCACTCCTATAGCCTCCAAAGCTGCGCCAGGTGGGAGGGCGAGTGGAGGCAGCGCACTATAGCTTATCCCTTTGCGAACGAGAATGGCTAGGCCTCCCTGGGGAGCAACGGCAGCGCCGCGATGTACCTGCCTATCTGCGCGTAGGATGCTATACGTGTGCACTTTAGGAGATTCGTCTTTCGGCGTGAGTTTAGTCTCCTGGGGGAGTGCGACATCGACGTTGTGGTCGTCAAGCGTCTTCAGTAGTGTCGCGTTGCGAGCGCGCCATCCGTTGACGTTGAGTTGTAGGATGCGCAGCGCCTGACCCTCCTGTTGTGGTTGTTGTGGGCGTTGTCGTTGCCGTTGCGGGTTTCTTTGTCGTTGTTGTCTTCGCCTAACGTGCCGCGTAGGTGTTTGGCGTGCGTTGGCGTTTGCGTCGCAGCCGCATGACCAGTCCACATTGGTCATAGCGGCCAACTGTCTCTGTGTCAGACCAGAACACCTCTGGTGAACCCAGTGCCGGCAGGCCACACACCAGATCGACCATTCTCTAGTGCCCACGCCAGTCCCACACCGTCCACAAGGCCATCTGGCAGGGCCCGGGTTCACCTCGACATCGCCCGCCCTCAGTAATAGTAGGCGCCGCAGGGTGGCGAGCTCATACCCTGGACGCCTTGCCGAAAACCCCACTGTTGTCCATTGCTGCTCGAATGTCGTACCCCAGGTTGTTGACGGCAACTTGGAGGCCCGCTGAGGGCCCATCCCTGCCCCTTCGTAGAACGATACCGCCTTGGCAGGGCGTCGTCGTCGTCGTCGTCGTCGTCGTCGTCGTCGTCGTCGTCGTCGTCGTCGTCGTCGTCGTCGTCGTCGTCGTCGTCGTCGTCGTCGTCGTCGTCGTCGTCGTCGTCGCCGCCGCCGCCGCCGCCGCCGCCGCCGCCGCCGCCGCCGCCGCCGCCGCCGCCGTGCGCCGTGCTGCTGCCGCCGCTGCTGCTGCTGCTGCTGCTGCTGCTGCTGCTGCTGCTGCTGCTGCTGCTGCTGCTGCTGCTGCTGCTGCTGCTGCTGCTGCTGCTGCTGCTGCTGCTGCTGCTGCTGCTGCTGCTGCTGCTGCTGCTGCTGCTGCTGCTGCTGCTGCTGCTGCTGCTGCTGCTGCTGCTGCTGCTGCTGCTGCTGCTGCTGCGGGGGGGGGGGGGGGGGGGGGTGCTGCTGCTGCTGCTGCTGCTGCTGCTGCTGCTGCTGCTGCTGCTGCTGCTGCTGCTGCTGCTGCTGCTGCTGCTGCTGCTGCTGCTGCTGCTGCTGCTGCTGCTGCTGCTGCTGCTGCTGCTGCTGCTGCTGCTGCTGCTGCTGCCGCTGCTGCTGCTGCTGCTGCTGCTGCTGCTGCTGCTGCTGCTGCTGCCGCTGCCCCCCCCGCGCGCCCGCGCGCGCGCGCGCGCGCGCGGTGTTGTTGTTGTTGTTGTTGTTGTTGTTGTTGTTGTTGTTGTTGTTGTTGTTGTTGTTGTTGTTGTTGTTGTTGTTGTTGTTGTTGTTGTTGTTGTTGTTGTTGTTGTGTGGGGGTTGTTGTTGTTGTTGTTGTTGTTGTTGTTGTTGTTGTTGTTGTTGTTGTTGTTGTTGTTGTTGTTGTTGTTGTTGTTGTTGTTGTTGTTGTTGTTGTTGTTGTTGTTGTTGTTGTTGTTGTTGTTGTTGTTGTTGTTGTTGTTGTTGTTGTTGTTGTTGTTGTTGTTGTTGTTGTTGTTGTTGTTGTTGTTGTTGTTGTTGTGGGGGGGGCGGGGCCTGTTGTTGTTGTTGTTGTTGTTGTTGTTGTTGTTGTTGTTGTTGTTGTTGTTGTTGTTGTTGTTGTTGTTGTTGTTGTTGTTGTTGTTGTTGTTGTTGTTGTCTCTTGTCGTCGTCCCTTGTCCCATAGAAAACAGTCGCATGCGTAACCTTCGGTCAGGTGACAAGTTACGAATACAGCGATCTGCTCATTTTGACCGCGAAAGACTTCAAACGATATATTCAAAACAGGTCTATTCAAATTAGTGAAAACCAACATCAAAGTGTGACGGGAGGACGCTGCAATAGACGTTGCGTGAAACAGTTGACTATTGGGAAGTTTGCGCGCCGCTTCCAGATAGACCTACAGGGGAAAACCTTCTCACCGATCTGTCGAGATGAAGATGATGTGCGTCTTTGCCTACGATAAAATGAATTTCAACTGCGTGCGCAACTCCTTGGGTACACTTCTTGACACTGTTGCAGCAGTGCAGCGCTAGTGATGGTGGTTGTCGTCGGGATCAGTTGTGAAGCAGGCGCAGAAGTCGGCATTGCCAGGGAAGCGCGGGCCAAGTTGACCACTCGGACTTGCGGAAAGCGGCTGATCAAGCTGTTGGCACAAGTCTGCAACGACTGCTACAGGCGTCCAAGTAGGTGCACAGCTTGGTGGAGGGACGAAGAGGAGAGGTCGAGGCGAAAGAAAGGCGGATGAATTCCATTCTTTCGACTTGCCTCGGCCGGGCGCCGAGAATGCTACGAGAGCTCGCCGTACATATTTTGCACGTACATACACGTGCCATAGGTAGGTAGCGCAGTATGTTGCTCGCTCACTCATATTATTACGACGTTGGAAGGTCATGGAAATCGGTCTCTGTGTCTAACGAAAGGGGCCGCTTGATGTACAGGGTGTCCCAGCTATCTATCCGCGGTTTCCTTCACCAATAACTTTCGCATTTCGCAACGAAATTCAACCAAATTTGCACAAGATGTACACACATTTAATGAATTCTTGTGTGTCAAGTTTCAGCTTGTTCCATCTAAAATTGCACAAATGGCAAGGGTTTGTTGAAGATTGGTCAATTTGTGCAGTGAGCAAGTTGAGAACACCAACTTTGCGGCCACCTTTCTCAAGCATGGCTTTATTTGTCAGACTCACCATTGGGCATGACATACTACAGGGTACGTCTCACAAAGTGCAAAAGTTTCGGACCATTTGATCTAACGAGCAGCAAATGGCGCCACTCCGCGCAACATTGTGCAGGAAGTTTCTGCGTCGCGCAGAGAAAAGTGGCTCCCATCTCTGACATGACATTGCGCGAAGTGCATCACGTGCTGTTCTTCGCATCTAACGCTCTTAAATTTTTGTACCTAGTTGCTTAGGAACACCTTTTAGCATGTTATGTCAAACGGTGGATCACACGGCGTTCGGCAGGGCGCTGTTCTCAGTTCTTCCTGTTCACCCCGTACAAAATTGACCAATCTTCAACAAACCCTTGCCATTCGTGCAATTTTAGTCGGAACAAACTGAAACTTGGCATAGGCAAATTCCCTAAATGTGTGCAGATCTTGTGCAAATTTGGTTAAAATTCGTTGCGAAATGCCAAAGTTATTAGCGAAAGAAACCCCGGATAGATAGCTGGGACACCCTATAGTACACATGGCACGTGTGCGTTCGATTGTTGGCATAGAGAGATATGCATGACACGACGCACGCAGACAATCAGCCCGGCCTGTACGACGCCTGCTGCTTGAGAAGGTGCAGCTACGAGCAGATGGAGACCTTCTGCTCCCTCGAATGCGACTGGTTACAAACGACGACGACCACGACCGCTGCGCCTGGGCCATGAGAAGATCGACTTACAGTACCTACGTACTATTTGCAAGAAAATATGAAAACGTAAAGATCGAGAACGTGATCGGGAAATGGGATCGTAAGTATGGTGAGGCTTCGGGGTATACGGTACATATACGGGACACGCTTGCGATAATATTTTCGAATTTCGATCGGGGAGGCCAACTTTACATTGGAGCGAAAATGTCGTACCCCCGCGCTGTATAGCCCCGTGCTTACGGTTTGGACGTGGCGCGCTACAGTATTCCAAACAGATGGTACGTGACACGCGCTTCAAAGAGACATCAAAGCTCTCTCAAAGAGACATCAAGTGGTTGCGCTGGTCGGTGCCGGTTGACCCTATCTAAAGCTAGGCGTCTCTCATTCTTCATGCAAACACAATCGGCTCGTGGCGCTAACAAAGCTCCTCTTGCGTTCTTTGTGGATACCGCACCGATAGAATACACTCAGTTTCCCCCCGAAACGCGATCGAGTCGACTTATCCGTCAAGTCAAGTTGTCAGTGTGATGACTTCGATGAAGTCGGTCGTCCTCTTGTGCGCCGCTCTACTTGCCAACTTGGGGTTGGTCCCCGCGCCCGATCATTGCGTGAGCCTCCGAGACGGCGAGTGCGGAGAGGGAAAGAACCCCTGCTGCCCGGGGCTGGTCTGCCGAGATTACAATCCCTCCGTCGACTACAGGACCATCAAAGTGTGCGCCAGGTGAGCATTGTCTTGTCTTGTCGTGGTTTGCATACATATGATTGACGGGCTCTCTCTCCCCATACATACAGCCCCACCCCCGTCAGAAGCGTGCAAACTGGTGGGGTGGAGGTGGGGGGGGGGGGGGGGGCGGGTTGGCATTGGACGATATTTGTACATGTACCCACATACATATACAAGCAAAGTTGTTGAAATCCTCCTACTCTTATGACTCTCCAAGCCCCAGCCAAACTCTTCCACAACCTTTCTAAACCACCGCATCTCCAGAAAATTGAATGACGAAATACATAGGTGCTCTCCTGTGATGTATGTAGTCACTTGCCTGTGATACGCTGATCGTTTGTTGTTCCGGCGTTGCCGAACACCGCTACTTGTTGCAGTGTATTTAAGCCGGACGGCTGCAACGGCAATAAAAAGTTGGAAAGGAAAGCGCTGCGTAGAAAAGAACCGCCACAGGTTGTTTGTAGAACACATTCAATCAAAAGAATCGTGAGTCCAACCATTATCGCACCAGTGGAAGCAGAAAACGGCGACGTAAATATTGTACGTTGAATGATCTAGAAGTGGGACGCACTTATACAAGTGCAAGCAAAATAAAATACCAACGTCTGCAAACGGCTGCAAACCCAAATTTCGAAGAACCAATGTTTGGTTTGGCGTTGCCACACCCAACTGCAAATCCCCAATTTGGTAATTTGCAGAATTGGCGTTAATTCAAAACGAGGCTCGCCCAGGGTGACCAATAGAAACTCATTTTAGTTTCAGTTTCAGTTAAATTATGATTCTGTCCGAGTTTCAGTTTCAGTTCCAGTCAGTCATGCCATCGGCACCTTCTGAGTTTCAGTTTCAGTTATTGAGTTTCAGTTATTGAAGCTCAAAATGGCACTACATTCTTCTTCAAAATCGTACTTGGGTATCAATATTTTGTCAATTGAGAGGAATTTTGAACTTTGCCAATCTTATTTAGTCAGTTGTGCCAAAATGTTATCCAAATGTTTAACTTTGTTGCAAAATTTGCTGAGAGTTTTGTCAAAATTTGACGGAACCTTGCAAAATGTCGCAATCAAATAACTGAAACTACTGTCTGCGAGTTTCAGTTTCAGTTTCAGTTAGTGTTAGTGCATCCCTGGCAGTTTAAATTAGCTTCAGTTAACTGATTGTAGCTGGAACTGAAACTGAAACTAGTTTAAGTTTCTATTGGCCACCCTGGGCTCGCCACTCAATCAGAAGAAATCCTAACCTAACATTGGTGCAAGTCCCAATCGTCGCCACAACTTCTGACCTTGTAAATTTGATCGACGGCTCGCCAGAAGAAGTTTGAACATTTGGTTGGCGCAGTCCAATCATCGGGCAGACTTTATAATTTGCCCGACCTGCAATGCAATTAGGCACTGCAAAGTTTGACTGTGTCAGCGGCGCGGCCGCGGACTGATTTTGGCGCAAAGTGTGCTCTGATCTTGAGAGATTACAATGACGCGGTCCTTTGTACGCAACGTTTCCCAGCTGCGAGAAGCTGAAGTGCGTCATGTACTGCACCTTGGGAGAAGCCTACCACAGAGACTGTTGCGAAGACGACTGCATCCGCGGCAAAAACTGTGAGATATATATCTCTTCGTACTATACAGCGTACCGTAAATGGTACTCCAATAACCCCCCCCCCCCCCCCCCCCACTTCTCCTGCGCTTTCGACTGCAGGGCGGGGGAGAGGGGAGGGAGGCTTCAGAGAACACGCGCACTACAATGTTGTAGGTCGGCAGATATTGCAGTACTAGGGTCTATAGCCCGTCGATAACACGTTGCAGCTTCAGAGACCGATGACGCGCAGCTGACGTGCTGCAGCTTCAGAGACCGATGTCGCGCAGCTAACGTGCTGCAGCTTCAGAGAGCGATGTCGCGCAGCTAACGTGCCGCAGCTTCCGAGAGCGATGTCGCGCAGCTGATGCACTGCAGCCTCAGAGACCGATGTCGCGCAGCTGACGCGCTGCAGCTTCAGAGATCGAGTGGCACCTGACAAACCGAAGTTTTGCGCCTCGCGTGTGCCCGTGACCCGTGCGCCGTTCTTGGGCAGAAGACAAACCGACGTTTTGCGCTTCGCCTCTGCCCGTGACTCGTGCGCCGTTGCACCGTTCTTGGTCAGCAGACGAAACCCCGTGTTGACGGTGCTTTGACAGTGTGTAAAGCATATTGTTATCAGCTTGGGTCTCACAGCGAAACGCAAAAGCCGTTCCGAACGTCTACGACGGTGCAAGTTGGGTCTCACAGCGAAGCAAGCCCTACTACGCACGCGTATGGCAGAATCGTAATAGTTGTTGCGAAGAAAGTTGTTCCGAAAATGGCCGAAATTCGCCCGAATATCGCGAATTTCGCACGATTTAGGCGGCGGCCGAAGACGAAACTTGGCCCAGATGGTGCAGCGTCGAACGGCGGTTCCGTTGATGCACGGCTCGTCGCGATCCGCCGCCGCAGTCGGGACTTAGCGCCGAAAATGTGCCAAAAACGATATTTTCGGAATTTCGACCGAATTTCGACGGCGGCCCAAGACCAAACTTCGGCCAGACGGTGCCCGGCGGAAGGCGGTTCCGAAAATGTATACATGTCCGGGATCCGTCGCCGCTGTCGAGAGATATTTTGTTGACAGACAAACAGACAGACAAACAGACTGACAGACAGCGCGCGATTAGTAAAGAGGATACCATGTAGGCGGATTATCTAGGACATAGAAACACGGGGTGTTTCCGCCAATAAGCACCAGAACCTACAGTAAATACTCTGAAAAGCCCCCTCCCCTTCCCCAACTTTGACGGCATGGTTGATGAGGACGAGCTCAAGAGAGGCTTATTGGCGTATTTTCTGTACTTTCAATGTCGGTTCGGTATTTCGGCCGCCTTGAAGTTTCACATCAAAATAATCCCCAGGGATAAAGCAGCCCACATTCGTCAACAGCTAGTTGCGTTGCCAACTGGCGAGACCAAGAGATGTTCGCTGCCCCCCCCCCCCGCCCGTCCATCATCACCCAGCGCCCTCTCCCCCTTCTAACCCCCCCCCCCCCCGCCTTATACCCTTGCTGCGCTTGCTTGATGGTGTAGTGTAACAGACTTCGCTACCCTCCTTCCTGATTCTTAGACAATGCGACTCAGCTGGAGCACGGCAAGAAGCTGATGTGCCACTTCACAGAGGCCAACGACGGAGCAAACGCCGGCCTCGACGTCGACGGGGTCAACTGCTGCGCCTAGCGCGCCAATGGAGTTTTCACGGGAAGAAGATAATTGTTTTTCGGTGATTTGTGCGACTGGGGGAAAGGACGGATGGTCCGCGATGGTTCTATCGCCTTTCATCGTAGGAGCAGGCACTTCTATATCAGTTACACTAACGGCCCTCTCGATTCGCCAAATGTATCACGCAGTCGCCTCGCCAGATTGCAAAACAACTCGCACTCGACCAGCAGAGGAGTTACTGTCGCTAAACAACAATCGCTTCAAACATGGCCAGTACTCAATCGTCCATCAACCTTGTTGCTCGGGACAAGACTGTTTGCCACCAAACCACAAGTGAAGCCGAGACAACAGAACACCCAACGTCTTAGCACAGACTGTAATCAGAACTTCTCGTTTCGCCGCCGCCCTGGCTCTTTTACCAGCGTGTTTCGCTTCTTCTTCTTCTGCTGCTGGATGCTTCCATTCGTCGCCGTTTTCTTGCAGCACATCATTCCAAGCATTGTCCCTCGGCACTTGGAACTCATGATGAACAGTAGAACTGGGTTGGAGAGGCAGAACAGGTCGCCAAACAGGTACCACAGCACGACGACGACTGGGTTCACGGAAAGCGCTCTGAAGACAGCCGTTGAGCGATAGCCGTCTAGCCGACAATCGCCTGAAGACGGCCATCGCCTTTGACATATATATGACACTCGACAACCAATCGGCAAGGCACTCACTGTCGCTCTCTGTGCGCCAGTCGACTAGAATCCCACACTACTCTACTACCAAATGGCTGCCCCCATCTGTTTCGTAGCATTCTGTGGACCGGCGGAATACCCGAAGCATACCTACCTACGCGGAACAGGCAAAACACAGAACGTATGTACAATAGGTATGCATCCAGTTTCGAATCACCATCACTGCTCAGAATGTATCTCTGTCTGTTGCTCTAAGTGTTAGTGTCACTAACATTGTTTTCTCTCAACACAAGATAGGGTAAACGGCACGCTGAGACAAAATGGAAAATCTCCTTCACCAATCTTCCGCAATCTTAGTTGTACTTCACAACCGTCGGCGTTGCCTCAGCTGCCGTTGCACCGTCTTTGACGGAGCATAGCATTATGGGCTACCTATTTTCACTTCTGACAATGTTAGCCAGCACCAGCCGTCGACTGTTGTTGAGAAGGCTGACAGAGAATGCGCAGCCAGTTTCTTGAACTGATCGTATCAGCATTGTTCGTCTTTCTGTTCGCGAGCGCGCAACGAGCGTTGCCATGTTTTCTGTGTTCGCGCGCTGCAAACTGGGATTCTGCCCTGATAGACTTCGTTAATTTAACGTACAATACAGATCCGAAATAACTATGAAGGGCCCATTGATCCTGGACCCCGGCCGGCTAATTGTGGCTCTGGCGGCAACTACTGGAATTTTGAAGCTGGCGATAGTCACTACGGCGGAAGGACACGCGCCTGCCGCCGTCAATCTCACCGCGTGGGACACTGCCGCTGAACCATTGTTCTTCTACATAGAGGAAATCACCAAGCTCTGCTCCAAAAGCGTCAAAATGTCCCGCACAGACTGCAACGTAACCTACGTAAACAATATGCTGTGGATTGGCGATTACAGCATGGCTTGCCCCAGCGACAATATTTCCAGTGATTACTGGTTTCCATCACCTTATTTCGAGGATGGTTTGAGGTGGCACGCAATTCAGCGGCTCCAGGTCGGTCACCGCTTCGCAACGTCAACGATTAGCGCAAGCGACGAACGATGTTGAATTGATTGTTGATCGATAGAAGACTCCTGCTTGTCTGAAAACGGCTCTTCAGTTTCAGGTTATCACGCATGCCCAGTACTCGCAACAGGTGAACTCGAGCCCGTCCGACTGCGCGAGGATGTTTGACTCCTTTCTCCCAGGAGTAAGATGTGAGCTCGCCCACTGCGGAGTCGGCTGCGTCCCTTCAGCGGTCCTGAATCTCTCCTGTACCCGCGAGGATCTACTGGTTCCATTGAGCATGGCAGGGGATCATCTGAAGGCGGCGTCGGAGGCTGTGATCGCCCTGGTTGACGAGCCGACGAGGGGGTTCCTGCTGGAGGACGAGCGACTGGGGAAGGGGGTGGGCGTCAGCTTGGACACGGAGGGCATCGAGCTGGGTCGCGTCTCCCAGTTCAGGAATAGGAGTTCTCCCGTGTGCAGAGCGCTCTTGTCAAGGGACGACCCGCGCTCCGCCTTCAGCAGCAGTCTCGGCGGCTACTATCCAACAGAAAGCGACCTCTCCAGCGACGACTGTTGCAACGTCGTACGGGAGGACCTCCAAAGCACCTTCTTCGGCTTCCTACACGTGCTGCGATTGGGCATGGAGCTGAGTTGGCGAAAGGGAAGGACCAGACAGACGCATTCCTGCCACGTCGAAGCGAGCCTCGTGCACCACCGGTCGACTGACTATGACTCATCTGATCTACCCCACGAGTTGGCTTTTCTGGCGAAGGCGCAAGAGTCGGCCGAGTGGGTTGCAGGCCACTACCGCGCTTCCAGGACGATTGTCTACGCAGGTGTGGCGGTTGGCGGGGCGACAAATCTGCTTTTCATTGGCTTGTTGGTGGGAAACTGCTGCTGCTCTGACCGACACACGTTTCGCTCTTGGAGGTCCTGCTTTGCCTTCTTCATCAGTGTTCTCTTGGCCAACGTTTGCACGCTCGTTGCCACATCGCTGGTCTTTGGCTATGCCACTAATCTTGAGGACAGGATGCCGAACGCTGCGCTGAGAAGAGTCGCAGCTTCAATGCCGGAGAATGCAGCGGATATGTCGCGAGCTAGATGGGGGGAATTAGATTCACTTAAAACCACGCTTGAACATTCCCTGGACGTCATCGACCTTGCTCTTGGGCCCTGCTTTGAAAAGGCGGACTACCACCGCGATCTCAGACGCAATGAGCGCGCAAAATTGCACCTGGGAGACGTTTGGGATCACCTCAGTCACCTAGCGACGCATGTGAAAACTCCGAGTTACGAAATTAAAACTAAACTAATATATTTTGGGAGCTTTTTTCCAACTGGCTGTTAAAAAACTCACAAAAATTAGTTAATCATTAATTTGGAGTTTTTTCGCCGCGCCTCAGCGCGGCGATGTGTATATATACAGATGACGATGTGTAGTCCGCGAACTTTTTTCGCCCGGCCTCAGCCGGGCGAACCCCTACGAGAGCTTATCGTGCGTGCGTGCGTCCGTTCGTTCGTTCGTTCGTTCGTCACGCTCTCATATCTCGGCGTTGGAACGTCGTAGGAAGGAGATCTTGGGCTTTATGGATAGGTCTCGACCTACTGGTAATGTCGCTAAGAGACTTCGAAATTCAAAAGTTTGAATTGCGCGCGCTACAGTAACCCGAAGGTCTAAAAGGAAAACGGCTCTAACTCGCTCGTCTTACGTCGTAGAGCGGCGTGCGATAGCTCAACTAAAAGGTCTCGACGTGCTCTTTCGTTTGGCATTACAAATTTTCTTAATTACGCAAACACGCAACACGAAAAGCGACATTCTCGCGTTTTTAACGCAGAAATCGCTCTAACTCGCTCAGCGTGCGTCGTACGGAGACGATCTTGGGTTGGTTGGATAGCTCTCGACTCACTGATCATTTGTTCTTCTATTGGTCGAAACTCAAAAGTTTGAATTTCGGGAGCTACAGTAACTCAAAGGTTTAAAACGCAAAACTTATCTAACTCGCTCGTCTTCCGTCATGGAGAGACGATCTTGAGTTCGTTGAATAGGTTTCGGCACACTGATAATTCCATTAAGAGAAGTCGAAATTCAAAAGTTTGAATTGCGCGCGCTACAGTAACCGGAAGTTCCAAAACGCAAAACGGCTCTAACACGCTCGTCTTACGTCGTAGAGCGGCGTGCAATAGGTCAACTAAAAGGTCTCGACGTGGTCTATTTACTTGGCGTAAAATTTTGTTAATTACGCAAACACGCACCAGGAAAAGCGACATTCTCGCGTTTTTAGCATAGAAATCGCTCTAACTCGCTCAGCGTGCGTCGTAGAGAGACGATCTTGAGTTGCTGGATAGCTCTTGACTCACTGATCATTTGTTCTTCTATTGGTCGAAACCCAAAAGTTTGAATATCGCGAGCTACAGTAACCCAAAGGTTCAAACAGCAAATGGGCCCTAACTCGCTCGTCTTACGTTGTAGAGCGGCATTCGTTCCACCGTTTGAAAGCTTACGTTGAGGCAGTTGTTGAACGGTCATTCCTAGAGAAATACTTTTGTTTTTTAAACCCTTGTCTTATGAACAACTTTGTCTGCAAAAATAATTAATCCCGGGCGATCCCAATGTTGCCTTGCAACAACCGCTCAGAAATGCGTGTGTCTTGCTCAAAAAATTAATCCCGGGCGATCCCAATGTTGCCCTGCAAGAACCTCTCAGAAAGGAGCGTGTCAGAAGTAGCGCATGAATAGTGGACTCCGGGCGGGCGCGCGTCATATCGGAAAGGCTTCGAAATACTTTACAAAAGTATCCACTCTTTTACTCTTCCACTTTAAAACACTCACAAACCACTCTGTATTAATAAAACAACTCAACTTTTTTAAAACAGCTTGTTTGTCCTGCCGAAGTAAAACACGTGACAGATGGCGTCAGGTAGAGCCGATGTCGCCGATTACGGATCCGATGAGATTAGCTGTTGCTATTTTCAGAATGAAGGTGGGTGTAACGTTTGAAGTTTGAAATTTTTGGACAACTTATCTCTATTTGCAATGTTACGGTGCTTAGGGGCATATCAAGTGCTAAAGCACCGTAGTCTGCTGAATAGACGCCAACTGAGAGTATAAGAGCGCCGTTTTGAGAAGCGCTGTGATGCGACAGCATGGCGTAGGCGGGAAAGCCGCCGGATCGCGCGCAAAAACGTGCGAGCCGACCGAGGTTCGACCCTCGGCGACCCTTTTGCTGTTTTGCTGCGCTTTATTCTGGTTTTGTCATTTACGTTTTGACACCGAACAGGCAAACAATTATCGGCGTAGCGGCTTCTGGTTTGTCCACGTCAGCAAAATGTTTTACATAACCTTAAATCTCTGTGTCCAATGCTAGCGGTAGCGAGTTTCGTTGAAGACTATACCCACGTTCACACCACCACCCCGTCGATTGGCATCTTGTCATACGATGGCGTCGATAACACACAGCGAAGTCTTGGCGTCCGTTTCTGTTGCTGAGACATTGTCGTAGTCGCGTCCGGTTGCTCCAAAAGTGGGTCAAGTTGTTTGCCGAGTTCAGACGCTAGCAAGTTTCCATGTTTGGCAAGTTTTTTTGTTGGATGTGAGAATTTCACACAGCTAGTAACTTTAGATGAACGGCGTCGTATCATGCCGATAACATATAGCGAACGCGGCGATATCACTGATCACTTAGATCAGCTGTACAGGCAACCGTATCGTGGTAATAGCTGCACTTGGTTTATACCAGACGTTGTCAAGCTAATTTCTCCAGATGCGGCTAATGATGTGTATTAAGTTCACTATGCTGTTCACCAAGATGTGACAGACACAAAGTATAGTTTGAACTTTTTACACACACAGCTTGTTTGCAATTTTCGACCCCGGAGTCAAAAAAGTTGCGGGAAAATAACTTTTTTGTGTTTCGCCCGATTTTCTCCGTTCATGGCTCATTCGATAGAGGACATCTGGTAAGGAGCAACAAAAGCGGTCCCGCCGCTCTAGCTGCTACCTAGCTCGCACAGCAGCCAGTCAAAGTTGACCCGGGGCCGAAATTCGCGAATTTTTCAAATTTGGCGCCAAAATGGGTCCCGCAGCGATCCAATTCTTTTTTTCCACCCTCGGCCCTATCGAGTACTACAACATATCAAAAGATAGTATATACCATTATATGCAACTTTTTCGAGTTCTACCTTGTACTATGCCTTTTTCAGTACTTTGAAAATTTAAATTTTTGAATTTCCCGCCAACGGGGTCCCGGAGTGTGACCCCATATGTCGTGCAGGTTGCCCACCTACTAGGCCTACCCAACGCAAAAGACCGTTTGGAAATCGGCCGCTCACGCGCGAACGCCGTTGACTCAAAGTTTCTGTGTTTCGCGCACAAACGCTATATACTCCACACTTTTTTGTGGAGTATAAAAATTATAAAATCCGAAACTATTTGTTAAATACATGACAGACTATGCTCGATACTTCCGTGCAAAGAAACTCCGAAATTTAAGCCGTTTGAAATTGTCGAAATTTGGGAATTTTGACAATACCTTTGAAAATATCCCTAATTTCGTTAATTATAATCTCTGAAACTATTTGCAAAATTCTTAGCAGACTATGCTCGACACATCCGTGCAAAGAAGTTTTGAAATTTAGGCTGTTTGAAATTGCCGAAATTTGGGAATTTTGACAAAAACCTTGAAAATATCCCTAATTTCGTTAATTATAAAACCTGAAACTATTTGGTAAATACTTGGCAGACTATGCTCGACACATCCGTGAAAAAAACTTTTGAAATTTAAGCTGTTTGACATTGTCGAAATTTGGGAATTTTGACAAACCCCTTGAAAATATCCCTAATTTCGTTAATTATATTCGCTGAAACTATTTGCTAAATACTTGGCAGACTATGCTCGATACATCGATGCAAAGAAGTTTTGAAATTTAAGCTGTTTGAAATTGTCGAAATTTGGGAATTTGACAAAAACCTTAAAAATATTCCTAATTTCGTGAATTCCAAAATCCGAAACTATGTCACAAATTCATCGCGTTTTACGCCCTTTCCATTTCAGCAAAAACTTTGCCGAAATAAAAGTGTCATTTTTGACATTTTCATATTTTAATTGTAAATATCTCGAAATAGGGAAATTAGCAACAGAAACGGACATCGACACGTTACTCAGCGCATTCGACTCCATCGGGTGGCACTAACCGCCATGTCTAGTTTTGTGACACAGACAGAAACACAGAAACACAGAAACACGAACGGACAATAGCGTCCGTATATATGTTACCGTGACTACCCGGATCCAGTGAAAACCCGGATATCCGGGTTTTCACTGGTCGACTTAGTGAAAACCCGGATATCCGGGTTTTCACT
>JASAMZ010009469.1:0-28844 GCA_030248115.1 Linhomoeus sp. GSCO2_2 | reverse complement strand
AGCTTGAGCGTCGCGGACAGTGTTTCTTTGATCCAGTGGCACTGTTGGGACGTCAGAACGCTCTAAATTGCCACATCTACAGTAATACCTACATGCGTGCGCTGCGCAGACGCGCAAACGGAGCATCGCTTAGTGTGCTTGGAGAGTTGGCCTCGCGAGCAGACATGTCATTGGCGTATCCCGACAATATAGCAACGGCCGATGTAGCGAAGCGACAAAATGGCGACGCGACAATGTAACGCCAGCTCGCAAAATCTAGCAGTGTTGACTCTCGTTGCAACTGCGAACAAACATTTGAATTTCGAATTTGGCAGAAATCGCGCGCGCGACGTATGACAAATTCAAATTCGAGATGTCGGAGTATTGATCGGCCAATGAGCGTCGCGCTCTTATCTCCCGCTGCGATCTCTGGCCAATCAGCACAATACTCGTCGTTTGCCAACGCGACAACTCGGCGTCCATTTCGCGAAGCCGTTTATTCGTTCAATTCTGTAATTGTAAATCTTAACATGATTAATCAAGAAAGGAAATATAAACGCGATATGGGTGCGAGGCTCTGCGTGAAACGGTGAAACTGCCTTCCCCCCCCCCCTCCCTCCGCTAACTCGCGCCAAAGTAACGGATGAGCAGGTTTGGATTTTGTTTTCATTGATATTGATTTATCGACTGATTTCCGGCGGATTATGATAGTCAAACGCTCGCTGCGGTTCCTTTCCTTGCAGAAAGAAACTCAGCGTCAGTTGAAGCTGACGCCGAGGCAAGATACATCATCAATTATGGAAAGTAACGCTAAGTGAAGCGCGAAGCGCGACCATGCGGTTGTCGCTGCTCCTGCTGTTTGGCGCCGTCTGGCTCGCGCTGGTCGTCGGCTTCGGTCTGGACGATATGCCGCTGGTGCTGCATGTGATCTACGGAGGCAACATGCTGGGCACGGTGGCCGTCTGCTGCTGCTGCTGCCACGAGCAGGCGGAGGCCCGACGGGAGCGGCTGCTGCAGCTGCAAGAAGAGGAGGAGGAACGGGGCCAGAGACGGCTCGCGGCCAGAAGGGAGCGCCGGCACCTTCTACTGCCGCATGGGCCGCCGACGACCCGGAAGAGGACGAGCTACGTGTACGCCTGAAGCTACATCTGAAGAAGCCGACAAGAAGATGATAGAGAACCGTGTAGCTGTTGCCGTTTGTGAAGTGCTCGGTGTGAGAGATTGTTTTTGAACGAGAGTCGAAGTGAGTGAAAGGAAGCTAGTCATAACGGCAGAAACCTCCGGCTTCTCCGTGTGTTGCAAACACTCTATAGTGTGCCTTTTACAATTTTGGCATGATAGTGCGGTTAAGCTTGAGATTGGCGTGTTCACTTCTAGTCCCACCTTGCAGCTATTCGGGTGTAATTCGCAAATGTTGGGCAAAATGGCGCTAAATTTGAAAACTTGAATTTTCTTACGTGCCTACAGTAGCATGTATGGTGGCAGATTGTTGTTTGTCGTGTTATGGTTGCGTGAGCTGAGCTTGAGCGTCGCGGACAGTGTTTCTTCGATCCAGTGGTGGCACTGTTGGGACGTCAGAACGTTCTAATCCAATTGCCACATCTAATACGTGCGTGCGCAGACGCGCAAACGGAGCATCGGTTAGTGTGCTTGGAGAGTTGGCCTCGCGAGCAGACATGTCATTGGCGTATCCCGACAGCATAGCAACGGACGATGTAGCGAAGCGCCATTATGGCAACGCGACAGGGTAGCAATAGCAATGCGACAATGTAACGCCAGCTCGCAAAATCTTAAATCTAGCAGTGTTGTAGAGTTGACTCTCGTTGCAACTGCCAATAAGACATTTGAATTTTGAATTTGGCGCGCGACGTATGACAATTTCAAATTCGAGATGTCGGAGTATTGATCGGCCAATGAGCGTCGCGGTCTTATCTCCCGCTGCGATCTCTGGCCAATCAGCGCAATACTCGTCGTTTGCCAACGCGACAACTCGGCGTCCATTTCGCAAAGCCGTTCATTCGTTCGATTTTGTAATTGTAAATCTTAACATGATTAATCAAGACAAGCTGTGTGTGTAAAAAGTTCAACCTATACTTTGTGTCTGTCAATTTTGGTGAACAGTATGGTGAACTTTGTACACATCGGTAGCCGCATCTGGAGAAATTGTCTTGAGAATGTGTACCTTAATGCCAAGTGCAGCTATCCCCACGATACGGTTGTCTGTACAGCTGATCTGAAGCTCAGTGATATCGCCGCGTTCGCTATATGTTATCGGCATGATACGACGCCGTTTATCTGATGTTTCCTACCTGTGTGAAAACGTCACATCCAACAAAAAAACTTGCCAAAAGTTTGGTGCGAGTGAATTCCTGTGTTCAGCGTACGCATTTCTGTTTCCGAGTGCACATTCATGAATAAACAGCTGTTCTGGCCATCAGACGAAAATCTCGATTCTGACATTTTTTTAAATTTTAATTCTAAATATCTCGAAATTGGAATTTATTAAAACTGTAGAACTATGTCACAAATTCTTATTGGCATACGGCCTTACCATTTCTGCGTTCGAATCCGTCAACAAACGGCGTTCTATTTTGTTGATTTATGAAATTTTGACAAATAATCACGTATTTCTGTTAAATTCCATATTTGCAAAAAATTTCTCTTGCGCTACAAATTATCCGCAGTCTATACTCTTTCCATTTATGAAGAAATTTCGCCGCTATATCATCAGGTGAAAAGTCGATTTTCGACATTTTCATATTTTGATCGAAAATATCTCGAAATTGCAATTTTTAAAAACTGCAAAACCATGTCACAAATTCTTATTGGCATACGACCTTTCCATTTCTGCATTCACATTCGTCAATAAATGACGTTGTATTTTAGTCAATTTATGCAATTTTGACAAATAATCGCGTATTTCTATTAAATTCCACATTTGCAAAAAATTTCTTTTGTGTTACAAATTATCCGCGGTCCATGCTCCTTCCGTTTCTGAAGAAATTTCGCGGCTAGCTCATCAGACGAAAAAGTCGATTTTCGACATTTTTGAATTTTAATTGCGAATATCTCGAAAATGCGAAATTAGCAACAGAAACGGACATCGGATCCGTGCTCAGCGACCTCGACTCTACGTGACCACATATGCCACATATCTTACTTCGGTGCGACGGACACACACACGGACAGACACACACACACACACACACATTGTCATCCGTATATATACACCTCGCCGCGCTGAGGCGCGGCGAAAAAAGAAAAATAGGCGCGATATGGGTGCGAGGCTCTGCGTAAAACTGCCTTTGCACCCCCCCCCGCTCCCCACTCCCCCTAAGGCCCTAACTCGCGCCAGAGTGACGGATGAGCAGGTTTGGATTTTGTTTCTATTGATATTGATCGATCGATTGATTTCCGGCCGATTATGATAGTCAAACGCTCACTGCGGTTCCTTTCCTTGCAGAAAGAAACGGCCAGTTGAAGCCGAGGCACGATGGAAAGAAATGCTGAAGTGGAAATGGAGCACCGCATTAGCAGGGACGAATTCAAACAGAGACGTTGAGAAGCGAAGCTCGACCATGCGGTTGTGGCTGCTGCTGCTGTTCGGGGCCATCTGGATGGCCCTCATCGTGCTCTTCGGTCTGGACGAGACGCCGCTGCTACTGCACCTAATCTACGGCGGCAACACGCTGGCGGTGGGCCTCCTCTGGGGCTTCTGCAGCCACGAGCAGGCGGAGGCCCGACGGGAGCAGCTGCTGCAGCAGCAAGAAGAAGAGGAGGAACGGCGCCAGAGACGGCTCGCGGCCAGAAGGGAGCGCCGGCGCCTTCTACTGCCGCATGGGCCGCCGACGACGCGCAAGCGATCGAGTTACGTCTACGACTACGACTGAAGTAGCCGGCAAGAAGAGCAGAAGAGTGATAGAGGGCCGTGAAACTGTAGTCGTTTGTGAATGTGAAGTAATCGGTGTGAGTTTTTTCGCCGCGCCTCAGCGCGGCGAGGTGTATATATACGGTTGACAATGTCTGTCTGTGTGTCTGTCTGTCTGTCTGTCCGTGGCACCGAAGTAAGATATGTGGCATATGTGGTCAAGTAGAGTCGATGTCGCTGAGTACGGATCCGATGTCCGTTTCTGTTGCTAATTTCGCATTTTCGAGATATTTGCAATTAAAATTCGAAAATGTCGAAAATCGACTTTTTTGTCTGACGCGCTAGCCGCGAAATTTCTTCAGAAATGGAAGGAGCATGGACCGCGGATAATTTGTAACACAAAAGAAATTTTTTACAGATGTGGAATTTAATAGAAATACGCGATTATTTGTCAAAATTGCATAAATTGACTAAAATACAAAGTCATTTAATGACGAATGTGAATGCAGAAATGGAAAGGTCGTATGCCGATAAGAATTTGTGACATAGTTTTGAAGTTTTCCAAAATTGCAATTTCGAGATATTTTCAATCAAAATATGAAAATGTCGAAAATCGACTTTTTCACCTGATGATGCAGCGGCGAAATTTCTTCAGAAATGGAAAGAGTATAGACTGCGGATAATTTGTAACGCAAGAGAAATTTTTTGCAAATGTGGAATTTAATAGAAATACGTGATTATTTTTCAAAATTCCATAAATCAACAAAATAGAACGTCGTTTTTTGACGAATTTGAACGCAGAAATGGTAAGGCCGTATGCCAATAAGAATTTGTGACATAGTTCTACAGTTTTGTTAAATTCCAATTTCGAGATATTTAGAATTAAAATTTAAGAAAATTTCAAAATCAAGGTTTTCGCCTGATGGCCAGAACAGCTGTTTATTGATGAATGTGCACTCGGAAACAGAAATGCGTATGCTGAAAACAGGAATTCGCTCGCACCAAACTTTTGGCAAGTTTTTTTGTTGGATGTGACGTTTTCACACAGGTAGGAAACATCAGATAAACGGCGTCGTATCATGCCGATAACATATAGCGAACGCGGCGATATCACTGAGCTTTAGATCAGCTGTACAGACAACCGTATCGTGGGGATAGCTGCACTTGGCATTAAGGTACACATTCTCAAGACACTTTCTCCAGATGCGGCTAACGATGCGTACAAAGTTCACTATGCTGTTCACCAAAATTTGACAGACACAAAGTATAGGTTGAACTTTTTACACACACAGCTTGTTGGCACTCCTCCCCTCCAAAAGGGAGGAGTGCTATAGTGATGGTGCGGATTCTGTGTAAATTCAAACGCTCATAAGTCGGGCTAGAGTTGGCCGATCGAGGCGAATTTTTTTTTATTCGATAGGTCTCTGGATGGAAAAGCCTGCATCGAGGGTCTCGACTTCCGTCCATGACCCAATTTTTGGCAAGTTGCCAAAAACCCGGTTTTTTGGCCTCCGGCGAACTTTGGATGCTTAGAATAGTGTTCCGGTAGAACGGAGCGAGACGAGCTTTGGGCCAAATATGTAAAAGACATTGGGCTACCAGAATCGCGTGGTTTCGTCGGGCTGGGTCCGGGCCTGCCAGGGCCGGGTAGCAAAAACCGGGTTTTTCGACCCAAAAGTAGGGTTCAGAGTCCCGCTTGTAATTTTTTTGTTTTCGAATGCAGATGTAAGATATGTGGCGTGAGACAACAACTTGGATAGCTCTACCCGGAATCGTTTCATATAGTGGGCTAAGAAGCGGGACCCGGCGGGAAATTCACCCCAAAGTTGAGTCCCGGGTTTCCGGGCAAAACATCGGACAGGTGTAATTCGTGGTAGTGTATTCGGACCGAAACGGGGCAAACACCATTCGATAGAGCTCAACGAGCACTTCAACTCTGTAGTAGGTCGTTTCTCTCTAAATGGCCGAATTTGGGATGAAAATTTTAACAAATCGATTTTTAGGTCGAAATTCAAAAGTCTAGCGTTTCCCATTTCTTGCTGTGCTGATCGATTAAGCTGATGTTTGGCGAGTTTGTGGTACCTTTAAATGTCTTTACTGTGGCAGAAGCACAGATTTGGGCAGGGCCATTTGTGGGCAAAATTTAATTTTTTTGCATCGTTTTTCGGTATTTCTTTGCAAAATGGGGCCAGTTGAGATATTTCGGTGTCAGTTGGGCTTTCTCGTGATAGCGCATCAGAAGATACGTTGTTTTAGTCATAAGCAGTTTTTTCGTCCGACGCGTATTTTGGCGGGAAATTTGAATTCAAAATTTTGGCTGCCGGATTTGTCCGGGGCACCTACCGTATAAGTACTCGATTCCGGCTTTTCTGGGACGCTGATCACGAATTTGACGTTGTCCTTTCGTTTTGAGATGTGTGGGACCTTTTTTGAAGATTTGCTTGCCACATGCGTGCCCTCTGGAACCTGGTTGTGTCAGTTCAGCTGAAGCTAGGTGTGTTGCATGTCAAATGTGGGGTATTGGAGGGTCACAATTCAGAATTTGCTATTAATTTTGCGATCGGAATGGCCAGTAAGCCTCACTGACCTGTCTCGTTGATCAATGGGCAGAATGATTCAACTCCCAATGTTCTTCTGAAAGAGGGGAGGAGTGCCCCGAGGGGCTCTGCCCCCGTCTACTAATCTTGTTAAACGAGAGTCGAAGTGAGAGCGAAAGGAAGCGAGTCGTAACGGCATAAACCTCCGGCTTCTCCGTGTGTTACAAACACTCCTTAGTGTGCCTTGTACAATTTTGGCATAATAGCGCGGCCAAGCTTGAGATTGGCGTTTTCACTTCTAGTCCCACCTTGTAGCTATTCGCGTGTAATACTGTAATGTTGGGTGACTGACTCTGGCGGGTGCACAAAGATGGCCGCCGTTTCTTTGTCTCTACTGGACGCGCTTCAGTATTCCCTTGATCTCTGCAGTATCGCTAACTCTTTCATCTATCTTCTAACTCTCTACGTCGTGTCGCGAAAGAAACCTTTCAATGGACCTTTTACAACACTGGTTTTGTTTATGGGAATAACAGATTTGATCGCGGGCCTCAGAAGTCGGCTCCTGATCTCGTTTCCTGAGAGAAACTGGTTTAGGTGATGGTTGAATTTTTGTTGATTTCAAGGTGACCAATAGGCACTCATTCTAGTTTCAGTTCAGTTTCAGCTATGACATTCACGTCAGTTTCAATTCAGTTTCAGTTTCAGTTAACTGATTGTAACTGAAACTGAAACTAGTGCAAGTTTCTATTGGCCACCATGGTTGATTTAGTCACAAATCTTGACAGTTGTAAGACAGTTGTAGTAGGTCAGTCTACTTGGACACAAATCGGGTGGTCGTCTGGGCTGCTCTGAGCCTTCAGCTGGCTGTTCGTTCAGTTTGCGCAACCGCTGTATGCCGTTCTGCTGGCCGTCAACCGACTTTGGGCCGTCTTCCGTCCCATCGGCTACAGACAGCGTGGCCAACCAACAGTAGCTACATTACTGCATGTATGGTGGCAGATTGTTGTTTGCCGTGTTATGGTAGTGTGAGCTTGAGCGTCGCGGACAGTGTCTCTTCGATCCAGTGGTGACACTGTTGGGACGTCAGAACGTTCTAATCCAATTGCCACATCTAATACATACATGCGTGCGCAGACGCGCAAACGGAGCATCGCTTAGTGTGCTTGAAGAGTTGGCCTCGCGAGCAGACATGTCATTGGCGTATCCCGACAATATAGCAACGGCCGATGTAGCGAAGCGACATTATGGCGACGCGACAATGTAACGCCATCTCGCAAAATCTAGCAGTGTTGACTCTCGTTGCAACTGCGAACAAACATTTGAATTTCGAATTTGGCAGAAATCGCGCGCGCGGCGTATGACAAATTCAAATTCGAGATGTCGGAGTATCGATCGGCCAATGAGCGTCGCGCTCTTATCTCCCGCTGCGATCTCTGACCAATCAGCGCAATACTCGTCGTTTGCCAATGCGACAACTCGGCGTCCATTTCGCGAAGCCGTTCATTCGTTCAATTCTGTAATTGTAAATCTTAACATGATTAATCAAGAAAAGAAATATAAACGCGATATGGGTGCGAGGCTCTGCGTGAAACGGTGAAACTGCCTTTGCCCCCCCCCCCCCCCCATCCTCCGCTAACTCGCGCCAAAGTAACGGATGAGCAGGTTTGGATTTTGTTTTTATTGATATTGATTTATCGACTGATTTCCGGCGGATTATGATAGTCAAACGCTCGCTGCGGTTCCTTTCCTTGCAGAAAGAAACTCAGCGTCAGTTGAAGCTGACGCCGAGGCAAGATACATCATAAATTATGGAAAGTAACGCTAAGTGAAGCGCGAAGCGCGACCATGCGGTTGTCGCTACTGCTGCTGTTCTTCGGGGCCATCTGGATGGCCCTCATCGTGCTCTTCGACCTGGACGATATGCCGCTGGCGCTGCATGTGATCTACGGAGGCAACACGCTGGGCACGGTGGCCGTCTGCTGCTGCTGCTGCCACGAGCAGGCGGAGGCCCGACGGGAGCGGCTGCTGCAGCTGCAAGAAGAGGAGGCGGAACGGGGCCAGAGACGGCTCGCGGCCAGAAGGGAGCGCCGGCGCCTTCTACTGCCGCATGGGCCGCCGACGACCCGGAAGAGGACGAGCTACGTGTACGCCTGAAGCTACATCTGAAGAAGCCGACAAGAAAATGATATTGGACAGTGTAGATCTTAGTCGTTTGTGAATGTGAAGTGATCGGTGTGAGCTTTTGAACGAGAGTCGAAGTGAGTGAAAGAAAGCGAGTCGTGACGGCAGAGACCTCCGGCTTCTCCGTGTGTTGCAAACACTCTATAGTGTGCCTTGTACAATTTTGGCATGATAGCGCGGTCAAGCTTGAGATTGGCGTTTTCACTTCTAGTCCCACCTTGTATGTAGCTATTCGCGTGTAATACTGTAATGTTGGGTGACTGACTCTGGCGGGCGCACAAAGATGGCCGCTGTATCTTTGTCTCTACTGGACGCACTTCAGTATTCCTTGACCTCTGCAGTATCGTTAACTCTTTCGTCTATCTTCTAACTCTCTGCGTCGTGTCGCGAAAGAAACCTTTCAACGCACCATTTACGACGCTGGTTCTGTTTATGGGTATGACTGATTTGATCGCGGGCCCCAGAAGTCGACTGCTGATCTCATTTCCTGAGAGAAACTGGTTTAGGTGATGGTTGAATTTTTGTTGATTTCAAGGTGACCAATAGGCACTCATGGTAGTTTCAGTTGTAGTTTCAGTTTAAATTGCGATGCTGGCCGAGTTTCAGTAGTAGCTATGCCACCGTCTGAGTTTCAGCTTCAGTTTCAGTTACATACAGAAGGACTAAATATCACAATATTCTTTTATGAAATCGTACTTGGATCTTAATATTTTGTGAATTAATTAAGAGGAGCTTTTGAACTCTGGCTCTTCCTTAGTCCAACATGTGCCAAAATGTTATCCTACTATTTAACTTGGTTGTAAAATTTGCCAAGAATTTATGGAAATATGACGGCGCTTTGCATAATGTCAGCAGCAAGTAACAAACTAATCTGGGAGTTTAAGTTTCAGTTAGGGCATCCCTGCCAGTTTCAACTCATTTTTATTTCGGTTATAAAACTACTGGCAGTTTCAACTCAGTTTCAGTTTCAGTTAACTGATTGTAACTGAAACTGAAACTAGTCTAAGTTTCTATTGTAGGTCAGTCTACTTGGACACAAATCGGGTGGTCGTCTGGGCTGCTCTGAGCCTTCAGCTGGCTGTTCAGTTTGTGCAACGCTGTATGTCGTTCTGCTGGCCGTCAACCGACTTTGGGCCATCTTCCGTCCCGTCGGCTACAGACAGGTGGCCAACCAAAAGCAACCTCCCTACAGTAGAAGTGCCTACAGTAGCTACATTACTGCATGTATGGTGGCCGATTGTTGTTTGTCGTGTTATGGTAGTGTGAGCTTGAGCGTCGCGGACAGTGTTTCTTTGATCCAGTGGCACTGTTGGGACGTCAGGACGCTCTAATCCAATTGCCACATCTAATACATGCGTGCGCTGCGCAGACGCGCAAACGGAGCATCGGTTAGTGTGCTTGGAGGGTTGGCCTCGCGAGCAGACATGTCATTGGGGTATCCCGACAATATAGCAACGGCCGATGTAGCGAAGCGACATTATGGCGACGCGACAATGTAACGCCAGCTCGCAAAATCTAGCAGTGTTGACTCTCGTTGCAACTGCGAACAAACATTTGAATTTCGAATTTGGCAGAAATCGCACGCGCGACGTATGTATGACAATTTCAAATTCGAGATGTCGGAGTATTGATCGGCCAATGAGCGTCGCGCTCTTATCTCCCGCTGATCTCTGGCCAATCAGCGCAATACTCGTCGTTTGCCAACGCGACAACTCGGCGTCCATTTCGCAAAGCCGTTCATTCGTTCGATTTTGCAATTGTAAATCTAAACATGGTTAATCAAGAAAAGAAAAATGCCTATACCCCCCCCCCCCCCCCCAACTCGCGCCAAAGTGACTGATGAGCAGGTTTGGATTTTGTTTCCATTGATATTGATTTATCGACTGATTTCCGGCCGATTATGATAGTCAAACGCTCGCTGCGGTTACTTTCCTTGCAGAAAGAAATGGTCAATTGAAGCCGAGGCACGATGGAAAGAAATGCTGAAGTGGTAATGGAGCACCGCATTAGCAGGGACGAATTCAAACAGAGACGTTGAGAAGCGAAGCTCGACCATGCGGTTGTGGCTGCTGCTGCTGTTCGGGGCCATCTGGATGGCCCTCATCGTGCTCTTCGGTCTGGACGAGACGCCGCTGCTACTGCACCTAATCTACGGCGGCAACACGCTGGCGGTGGGCCTCCTCTGGGGCTTCTGCTGCCACGAGCAGGCGGAGGCCCGACGGGAGCAGCTGCTGCAGCAGCAAGAAGAAGAGGAGGAACGGCGCCAGAGACGGCTCGCGGCCAGAAGGGAGCGCCGGCGCCTTCTACTGCCGCATGGGCCGCCGACGACGCCCAAGCGATCGAGTTACGTCTACGACTACGACTGAAGTAGCCGGCAAGAAGATGATGATAGAGGACAGTGTTGCTGTAGCCGTTTGTGAAGTGCTCGGTGTGTGGTTTTGAACGAGAGTCGAAGTGAGTGAAAGAAAGCGAGTCGTGACGGCCGAAACCTCCGGCTTCTCCCTGTGTTGCAAACACTCTATAGTATGCCTTGTAAATTTTGGCGTGATAGTGCGCGGTCAAGCTTGAGATTGGCGTTTTCGTTTCTAGTCCAACCTTGTAGCTACAGTGTAATACTGTAATGTTAGGCAAAATGGCCTCGTGTACAGGGTGTCCCACGAACGCTCGCACGCACGCACGCACGCACGCACGCACGCATGCACGCAGACACAATCATCCCGCTCCATTGATTGCAGAGCTTGGCGCATGCGCGTTGGCTGCGTGTCTCTGTCACGGACGGAAGCGCCGCCGCCGCCACGGCGTCTACAAGTACCGTCGCCTTACGCCGCACAATTCGCCGTCACTTTTCGTCACAGCAAGTGGGGTGATTGAATCGGACGCCGATTCGACCAGCTGCTCGTCGCCCACTACCACATGCGTATGTACCTAATGCGCCAAATCCCAAACTGCGCAAGCGTTCTAGCAAGCATGCGAAGAAGGGGAAGCCGCCGAGTTACAAGTCTGGAAGACGACAGTTGTGACAGACTTTCTTTGTCATCGATCAGGTGCTGTTTTCAAGCGCCGCGGGCGATTTTTTCGCCCGGCCTCAGCCGGGCGAACCCCTACGAGAGCTTATCGTGCGTGCGTTCGTGCGTCCGTCCGTCCGTCACGCTCTTAGATCTCAGCGTTGGAAAGTCGTAGGAAGGAGATCTTGGACTTTATGGATAGGTCTCGACTCACTGAGAATTGCGCTAAGAGGGTTCGAAATTCAAAAGTTTGAATTACGCGCGCTACAGTAACCCGAAGGTTCAAACTGAAAACGGCTTTAACTCGCTCGTCTTACGTCGTAGAGCGGCGCGCGATAGGTCAACTAAAAGGTCTCGACGTGCTCTTTCGTTTGGCATTAAAACTTTTGTTAATTACGCAAACACGCAACACGAAAAGCGACATTCTCGCGTTTTTAACGCAGAAATCGCTCTAACTCGCTCAGCGTGCGTCGTGCGGAGACAATCTTGGGTTGGTTGGATAGCTCTCGACTCACCGATCATTTGTTCTTCTATTGGTCGAAACTCAAAAGTTTGAATTTCGGGAGCTACAGTAACCCAAAGGTTTAAAACGCAAAACTTATCTAACTCGCTCGTCTTCCGTCATAGAGAGACGATCTTGAGTTCGTTGAATAGGTTTCGGCACACTGGTAATTCCGTTTAGAGAAGTAGAAATTCAAAAGTTTTAACTGCGCGCGCTACAGCAACCCGAAGGTCCAAAACGCAAAACGGCTCTAACACGCTCGTCTTACGTCGTAGAGCGGCGTGCGATAGGTCAACTAAAAGGTCTCGACGTGCTCTTTTACTTGGCGTAAAAATTTTGTTAATTACGCAAACACGCACCACGAAAAGCGACATTCTCGCGTTCTTAGCATAGAAATCGCTCTAACTCGCTCAGCATGCGTCGTAGAGAGACGATCTTGAGCTGCTGGATAGCTCTTGACTCACTGATCATTTGTTCTTCGATTGGTCGAAACTCAAAAGTTTGAATATCGGCAATGGTATGAACTTACGCGGCGGAGATGAAAGTGTTTCTATTCTACGATTGGTGCAATCGCGCTTTTGCCGGCGTGTCAGACCCATGGAAGCCACATCCACTGTACCTAACAGACGAACTATTCCGGAAACAACGATGAACTTTTGACGTTTCGTTGTCTCGGCAACATACATACGCACACAACAACAACCAAGTGCTCTCAGCCCTCACGTTTCCTGTCGAAGCCTCTCCAGATCTAGACGACTCCATCGCGACAAAAACTTTCTGTATTGTCGTCAACGTGCCGCTGAAAGCTCAATGTAATGCTTGTAGGAACAAAGAACAGGGAAGGAAATCCCACGCATCCTAGGCGGAGATGCAAGTATGCCAGTAGAGCTTTTGACAGAGTTCGTTACATGTGATTGTGAACAACGGTGTGATATGTAGGTTTCCGTCCATTTGCAGTTCGCGGTTCGGTTCACTTGCGCAGAAGTCGGATAAATATGTCGTCATTACGGATCAGTCGGACAAACATATTGGTGCAGAGTGCAGTCTAAGTTTGGAGGCAGAGTGGCACTGACGACGACCAAAATCAAAACAAACTCGACCTACGGGAGTGAGCGCACTGTACTTACAGTAGATATGAACAATAACCAACAGTATGTGCCTACGCTGTCAAGTCTTTCGAAGCGCGGTCACTAATCAAGTCAGGGTAACCAATAGAAACTCATTTTAGTTTCAGTTTCAGCTAAAATTATGGTGCTGGCTGAGTTTCTGTTTCAGTTTCAGTTGTGGAATCCGCTCGAGTTTCGATTCAGTAACTGAAACTGAGTTTCAGCTATTGAAGGTTCAGAAAGTCACAACGCATTGTTCAAAATCATTCGTATAGGATGATATGTACTTAGTGGACAAAGAAGCGATTTCTAAACTTGAGATGGCATCCTTGCATATTTGGACCTAAATATGAGCAAAACGTCTACTTATTCAGAAAAATCCGGCTTGAATTTTATGAAAATCTGCTGAAATTCGGCAATATTTGACATTCAAATAACTGAAACTAAACTGTGAGTTTCAGTTTGGTTTAAGTTTCTATTGGCCATCCTGAATCAAGTAAGTAATTTAGCTGATCCGCATTTTCAGACCACAGCGCAAATCACAAAACAACATGGCCAGCTCATCTTCAATCACTGACGTTCTTCAACTGTCACTGGATGTGTGCAGTTGGTTCAACTCGGCGGTCTACGTTTTGACACTTTACGTTGTGTTGCGCAAGAAACCCTTCAATGGACCATTTGCTACGTTGGTTGTATTTATGGGAGTCACAGACCTGTTTGCCGGACAGAGAAATCGAGTGCTCTATCTCTTTCCACTGAGAAATTGGTTCAGGTGAATTGTGCTGTTTTGTTTTGTGACTTAATTATGAGCTAAAACAAGAGATGAGATATGGGTGAGTAAATAAACAAATAAACTAAACAATAAGAAAATAAAATTCTTCATGAGCCAGATATAGTACCTACTGTTTTGTGATTTCTTCGTCAGAATGTTGTCAATTTTCAGAACCTTTTACCTTGGAGCAAGCAATTTCATCATGTGGCCATTTATGACCGCTTTCATCGCCGCCCAATTCATGCAGCCGCTTCAAGTTGTGCTTGTGGCTGTCAATCGGCTGTGGGCCGTCTATTTCCCCATCGGCTACAGAAAGGTGACAAACGTTGCGAAATTGATGAGCTCAGAATTTAAAGCTCATAATGTAAAGCTTGTAATATAGGCCGATAGCCAAGTCTTGGTACGGGAAGCTAGTCCACAACCAGACCACGTATGCGACGCAGAATTTCCATGAACAGTTTTAGGCGCAGTGTATCTCTTACAGAACTTTAAACATTGCTAGTTTAGTCGTGTTGCAATGCTCTGGACCTTACAAATTCCAAAATTTTAGCCCCTCTGCCATCGCATCACCATCACTCTTTCAATACTCCTTCTCTTTATCGCCCTCCTTCACACTTTGCCCATATGGGTTGAAAGGAACGTAGGCTTTATTTCTATCGGCAACGGTTCCTCTCAGCGTATGATAATAACTGGAGGGGAGGCACTGGCGCCGCTTATGGCCGCTGGAGCGCTCTCTGTGATGCTGTCGGCTCCTCTTGCTGGATTACTGTATGGCTTGATTGTGTGGAAGCTGAGACAGCAGAGGAAGGAGATCGAGAAAGCGGTAGGTACCGCACTTCTGTTCCTTAGCCGGTGTACAACTAACTTGCTACTGCTGTAATTGGACTACAACGTTTGAAACACGGGAACGAAGAAAATAGCTCACTAGATAAGTTCAACAGTAACTGAACGTTTCGATTGACTCTATCGCAGCAGCAAGATGTCTGCCACTGTACGGACTCAGTATTCGCTCCATATCAGATGATTGGCTAACTGAAGGCGAGCATATTTTAAACACCGCTTCAGTTCAACGCCAATAACTGTGCTCAACTTGCAGTCGCTGGCCCCACCCGAGCTCGAGACGCAAAGGGACGTTGTAACGGCCGAAACACGCATGACCATAATAGGCATCATGCTGCTGGGTTCCTTGGTAACCCTCGCAACGATCACAGCGCTTTCCGTTGCGGGCATATTTCTCCACGGGAGTCCCGTTTACTTTCTTCTCGGAGACGAAGCTGTCGCGGGATTATTCTACGCCGCTGTCAACGACGTGAGACGACGACGACGACGACGACGATGACGACGACGACGGCGACGGCGACGACGACGACGACGACGACGACGACGACGACGGCGGCGACGACGACGACGACGACGACGGCGACGACGACGACGGCGACGACGACGACGACGACGACGACGACGAAATCCCTGCACATTTCCAGCTGGTGAGCTACGGCAATCCTTACTTTCTGCTCATCGGCTCTAGCCAACTCCGTAGCGACATGAAGAAAACCCTTCGTCAATTCTTCATGCTTGGAAACGGGGCTACAGTGGAGCCAGTTGTGGTCTTGGTCCAGTCTCGGCCCAGAAACTTCGACACCAGCAAGCCTGTCATGAAATCAAGCAATGTCCAACCTTCAAAATTTGTCCAGGCCTAGGTGCAACGTGTAATTCCGGTGAATATTATACATAGGTCAATATTCTCTCAGCACGTAGATTGATCGAGGTAGGGCTGTCTGCTTGACACTCTGACCGCGATGGCGGCTGTAACGGATGTAACCTGATGTGTTTGTGTCCGCGCCAACGTAACATACACTATACCGTGTTTCCAGTAGCGGATCTACGGGGGGTGTGCGTCCGCCAAACCGACCGTTCGGCCAAAACCGCCCCCCCCCCGCTTCCCCATACCCCCTACCAAGAAAAACATTTTGCGCCGTAGCATGTTCAGAGAAAAAAAATTTTCGCCTGCGGCGCTATTTTATAGCAATTTTGTAACCTGAAAAGCATATACTCGCCGCCCTGGGGACGGCGAAAAAATCCCCCCCCCCCCCCGTATTCCAAAATCCTGGATCCGCCACTGCGTGTTGCGTTTCTGACAAGTGAGGTTTCGCTTAGAGCGGCGTGCTCAACAAATGTCGTACACTCACCGCCGACAATTTGGTTTGTCTTCGCGTGTCTTTTCCACTTGCCCTTACAGAACGCCCATTATCACAAGCCAGTTTCGCGCTTAAGTTTCCCAAGTTTCATCACACTAATTTGTGACAAACTCTGTCTGATGCTATGACTAGGATCTCGGTCTCGTCATCGCCACAGTTTCGTCTGTCAGCGAAGCCGCTTACCTGCATCAGTCAGAGATTCAAATTACGCTGTCGCCGCCCAGAATTCTAATATTCACTGTCGTTATGGTTCTCAGAATTCGAAATTTCAATGCCGTTTCCAGGTTGCGGCCGCTTGCGACGGCGGCAAATTTCGCTCTGATGGCGGCACACCGTTATCGGCAACTCTCGGATGTTGCTGTTGCTCTAGCGATGTGTAGTGGTTTTGGAAATTTCTTCTACTCGCAACGTGTATGTTTTGCGTAGTCTACAACCGAACGACTCTCTAGGGTCTTGCCATTCCGAAAGAAATTGCACGCGCGGATATATTTGATTTAGTTTTTGGCACAAGCTTCGCACGAAGTTTGTATTGAATTCCAGTGAATTTCATGCATTAGTTGAATCTGACATAATTCGTTCGCGAAAGTAGAGTACCTTGTTTGCACGCGGATGTACAGGGCGAACCACCACAGTAAGTGTACCAAGTCTGCAGCGAGTCGTTGCAGGAATGCATTGCAGGAGTTACACCATCCAAAGGTCACTTCTAAACGGGTGGGGATTTTGGGCGCTTTTAAAGAATTGCATAGCGCTTTAATGAAGTCACGAAGCGCTTTTAAATGTCAACTAGCGCTTTTAATTTTCCACGGCAGCTCTTGCTTGCCGCTCTTCGGAAATGGCAGGAGGCGCTTTTAAAATGGCAGAACGTGCTTTTAAATGGCATGTTGCGCTTTTAATTCCTCCGGCAGTATTCCCCTGGACTTGACGCGGTGGAGGAGCTACATATTCATGGCACGCAGCAATGGCCAGGCATCGCTGTTTGCGCGACAGGGCAAAGCAGGGAAGGGCCTCAGCCGGCCTAAGCAGGAGGGGAATTATATGGAGGAGTGTTTATTCCACTTACAGTTTGCACTAAAACTCGGTCGACGTCGCGCCTGGCGGGTCTCAACTGAGGCTTAGCGCGACCACCAACTTCAGGACGCGCTCCGCGCGCCCTGAAGTCGGTCACCGCCCACCGGTCGCGTTAAGCCTAAGCTTCGACCCGCCAGACTACGACGCCGACTGACTCTTGTGAACTGTGGGTGATCGCTGAATTCTTGAGCAAAGCCGGCCAACGTATGTACGCAGAAGTTGCAAGCCAACAAAGAGAACGAGCTTTCGGTGCCTCACCCTGTACAACTCCGTCCCCTTTGAGTTGAGGGGCTGCAGGATGCGATTGGGGCGCTCTTTCGCTGCCGGCGAGAACACATTTGAAAGGAAACACAACAACCATCTTCAAGGCAGCGAAAGAACGATCTTCGTATCTTTCGTCACACTTGCACAGTGAGCAATCCGAGTTTGTTAACCATTTCGCTCTTCGCCCGCATCTCTGCATGGGTTAGGTTTTGCCTCCGAGATGCGAAGAATTTAAAGATTCATGTGTGCAAGTATGACCTCGCTAGCCTTTGTGTACATCGTGCCATGGAAGGGAGGGGGAGCGGTTGGGAATTTCGAGAGACGTGGCTCGCTAAAGTTCCGCGCTCGCGTTTTAGACCAGTCCGCTTCAAATTTCAGAGTCGTGGCGCTGTTTGTCGGATTTCTCATCGGTATGTGCACGGATCCCCTTTATCGTCTGGTAGGCGACTTCAAGGACTATAACTGCAGGATTGCATTCCTAAACGCCATTGAAGAGATTTGATTAGCTGGGTTGGGTTGTGAATGGATTCCGAAGCAGTGAAGTCAGATTGCCTTCATCTTTCCAGCACCTGCTCGAAATCCGAAGCTCAGAATTGATGAAGTTGACGCACTATCACTTCTGAGCAACAAATGTTTTGGCTGGCATGGGTGCACATATTTAATTATGTAAGCGTGCGTCCGAATCTGAATTAAAAGGCCTTCAAGCTTACTAAAAGTGTCCTCTATTTTTCCCAGTGCATAGAAGTTCATGCTTGCGGCGCCAAAATGTAAGAGTCTATCTACTTTACAGAAGGCCCAATTTCCGCCACTGTGCTTTGTCTAGTATTAGTGGTTGTGTTTTCGCAATATTCCGCGACGTTTGACACCATAGAAATTCTGTTGGCAAATTATCCCCTGGATTCGCCACGCATGTATGTAACTCCCTCCTCCACTGCAAAATAAGAAAATATTTACAGACAATGCCGCATCAGACACTGCGCTCTTTAAAATTGTTGGACGTTTCGTGCAACTGTAATGTTCCCTATTCACAACCCACAAGGCACATGTGCATCAGCAGATCCTCCCATAGCGGAATGGTTTTGTGTAGTAAAGAAGGTGACACTATAGACGGACATGAAACTATGACTACGACTATTACAAGACTATAAATGTGATACGAGAAGTTTTTGTGTCGAAAGCCGCCGTTGTTCATTGTAGCAGAGTAGGATATCGTGGCAACCTGTGTTGCGGACTCAATAGTTATTACGGCACATGCGACGTGCGCGGTTGAAAGACACGTATGTATTGTCGGAGCCGTGTGTTTCGCACTTCTCACGGCCTTTCCAATTCGACACAAGATGCAATAACAAACGACCAAGGTCTAAATGGGCTACCGATCGCTCTGCTCTTCAATCACAATTCTATAAACGACGGTGGCAAAGTGCCAACAATGTCTGGGCAGTCTACCGTCCAGGAACGTCCACTCGTTGGTGGAGGGGAGCCAGCGCTCGATGGAGTCGAGAATCGAGATGTCTTCCCTGCGATTGGTCGCTCCCAATGGCGTATAGTGCGCCCTGCCACTCGGGCAGGCCGTGGTCGCACCTCGCGATTTGCATTGGAGGGAAGGGGCACCGCTCGTCACTCTCCACCGAGTACGGCTCGCAGGACGAGAAGGCGACATCGACGACACTGCCGCAGACAACGATTGTGGCTGTTGCTCCACTGCCATCTGGACGCCTTTAGACGCTGCGACATAGAGGGCGTTGTGACGCGACGGCGAGACGGCTGTGGCACCGACTACAAGGGTGGAGATAGGGCTGTGGATGGGCGGCCAGCGGTCAGTGAAGGTGGAGGGCGAGTAGCGTTCGCAATCGTGATCCTTGCAGATGACGAAGTGGCCTCCTGAAATATCTCGCAGACAAGGAGCACGTGCAGGAGCCCCTGCATAACGCGACACTCTAGGTACACGGCATTGGAAAGATCTCGACGTATCCACTCTTTCGTGCGAAAGTTGTTTCGTGACTGGGAAATGCGGAGCAAAGTCTTCGACTAGTGGTATGGTTTAGAGACGCATTGAAACAGTGGAGGTACATAACCACCTCTATTCGCGAGTGAACGGTACGTCGCGGAATGTGCCTACATGCATCGCGTTTGGAATGCGCGCAGTCAGTCTTCACCTTCGCAGACTGACGTCTGGTAATTCCTTTCTTGACAAAGGGTAAATGGGCAGTTAATACATCGCGTGCCTGATTTCGACTACGCTTGAGTAACGCTTGACCGTCTTACGTCGACCGACTCTGCTGATACGAGCCTGTTCACGGTGACTGTCTGTGTTACACACTTCAGGTAGGTCACAACCAGTCTTGCAGTCTACATTCTACAGTCTTCACAATCTACACTCGATTTCACAATCGCTTGTGTGTGTCGCAGTCTTGGGCAGTGGCTCGTTGTCGTCGTCGTCACAGCAAGTCCAGCTGTTTGGACTGCAATTAGTCTGAAGACGACGACTACGAAGGTTGCCTGGTGTTGATAGGCTGCTGCGTAGCCATCGTCTTCCTGCTTCTCTTCTGGCCTTTCCTCTGCTTCTACACGGTCAAGAAGCGCCTACTCGTCTACTCGCTGGCCGTTCCAGTCGCCTACGCGCTCAGTGTAGTCCTCGCCTGGAGAATCGAGGTGTGCTGTCGTCGTCGTCGTCGTCGTCGTCGTCGTCGTCGTCGTCGTCGTCGTCGCCGTCGTCGTCGTCGTCGTCGTCGTCGTCGTCGTCGTCGTCGTCGTCGTCGTCGTCGTCGTCGTCGTCGTCGTCGTCGTCGTCGTCGTCGTCGTCGTCGTCGTCGTCGTCGACAGTCAACGTCAAGGCTTCCAATGGCTGAAGAGAATGTGCATGTCCACCTGCGGCTGGCCACCATGTCGCCTCGGCGATTCAGGTGCTTTGACGACTTTGCTGATGACCAAATAGATTAAAAATTCGCCTTATGTATGTAAGCAACAATTCTGCAACACGTTCCGCAAGGTTCGACGCACACACGTTCTACTGCTACAGCGCTGGTTGGCATCGTTATACTGAGGCTCAATGTCAATAACTTAATCTAATACTCAAGAAATTTTCTTACCGAAACTGAATTGCCAACTGAAAGACTTTCTATGGTCATCCCTGCTCCAAGCGCCCGGCCCTCCCACCCTCCCGCCACCTTCAACGCCAATTCTAGTCACATACTGAATCTTTGCCACAACGGGGTTATCGGCCGCCCGCTGTAATGTCACGTAGGGATGAGTGGGGTTAGACGGCATTTTCGCCTTTCCTCCCTACCCGACCCCAAACCTGCTTGGGAAAGAAAATTTAGCCAACGGGGTCCTCCACTCTGGCTCCGCTTCAATCGATACAGCGGGTGTTGGACGGCATTTTCCTAAAGGCGGCCAATGCTGTGACTTACTACGCGGGTATGGTAGGTATGTACATGGGTCTCGCCGTGCTGTGGCTCGGCGAAAGCAACGATTAGTGTCGATGACATTCGCCCGCTCCACCAGCCTTGCGTGACGTCGGTTCTCCGCTGCCGCTTCGTGTGACGCAGCCACAATTTCAACAACCGGTCGTGAGTCTCTCTCGACTAATGGTACTGGATTTTGGCGTGCTGGTTGGCCCTTTACCTAATCTGGCTAGGCCACCACAGATTAGCCACAGCCCAGCGAACGCCTACATACAAGTTGACTTCCAACGGAATTAGGCAGTTATGCACCTCGAGAGCGTGTGGTGGCAAATTCTACACATATTCGTCGTTCCAACTGTCTTCTCTCTAGCCCACTGGAAACAGAAGATGTTGTTGAGCGCGGGCCTCGTGATTGGTGAAGTGTATTTCAGTCAAAGTTTGTTGTTGGCGGGCGTGCTTGCGAAACTCGCTGTATTCTACGGCTGGAAAGAGAGAGCGTGGGCGGTGGCGATACTCTGTCTGACCGTCGTCGTCCACGCATGGAGGGTGCAACTCGTTGGGATCTCATGTTCTATTCTTATTATCTGGGGAGTGCACTGGATCCAAGGTCGGCTGACTTACTCGCTAACCATTTCTGTGCCGCATTAACCCAACCGCAGCCTGGTTTCAGAGGGTGGTTTACAACAATTGTCCGGGTATCTTGATCAGCGACTTGAGAGTGTCAGAGGGTACAGACGCCATGGTCGTCAGTTGTCACCTGAGTTTGACTTCCCGCCGCAGCGCGGTGGCTTCACCACGCAAGTGGAGAGCGCTGAGGTTCCGAATTTCGCTAATCCCGATGAAGACGGCTTCTTCGGACACGGTTGGGAGTTTCGTTGTGCGAATACTCTGCAAGGTGGCCAATAGAAACTAAAACTATGCAGCTTCAGTTCCAGTTTCTTCATCCACCCACAGTCGAACTGAATCGAAACTGTCACGGGCTCCATAACTGAAATGAAACTGAAACAAACTCGCGGCTTAGTTTCAGTTATTAGAACTTGAAATTTTACCAACTTTCGGAAGATATTCACAACATTCTTGACAAATTTTCCATCGTATGTTGACGTTTTGTTCATATTCCGGTCAAAACAAGCAAAGATGCTATCCCAAGTTTAGAAATCGCATCTTTGTCCACCAAATATCACCCACCAAGAGCGGTTTTGAGTAATTCGTTGTGACTTTCTGAACCTTAACTGACACTGAAACTAAAACTGAAACAGCCAGCACCATAGTTTTAAGAAGCTGAAACTAAAATGAGTTTCTATTGGTCACCCTGCTGACACCGTGTAATACCCCAATATCTCGCTGAGTAGTGTTCCGCCACAACGCTTTTGAAAAACGCTTTTGAACGCTTTTGAACGCTTTTGAAAAAGCGTTCCGAGGCGCTTTGGCTGCCAAAAAGTTTAGCTGCCAAAAAAGGCGTTCCCCGGCGTTTGGCGGCCAAAATCGGCGCCATTTGGGCCGTCAAAAATGTGCTTGTCTGCACGTTTGGCTGCTTAAGTGAGGAACGCTTTTTTTCTGGCAGCCAAACTTTTTGGCGGCCAGTCTGGGGAACGCTGGAGGAACGCTTTTTCGCGGAACGCTACTCAGCGAGATATAAGCGCCGCTCCCCACTCCCGTTGATTGTTTAGGGTCAATTCAAATTGTCGTAAGGCGTCGTTTCAAATGTCTCTGGCGGCGGCAAATGGCAACTTCAACTGGTTTCTGTTCAAGTCGCGTTGCAATCAGTTAATTGAAACTGAGTTATAAGTTTATAACTGACACGGTACTGCTAGATTCCATCATTTTTCATTTTCGACATATTTACTGAAGATTTTTATCAAATTTAACAACTGAAGTATAAAGTTTATCTGTACCTCTTTCCTTCGCGTGACCCCCCGCTTCGCGTGACCCTGCCAAAATCAGGGGCACTTTTGAAAATCAAATTTCTCGCGTGGCCCTACCTTAAAGCGGCACTTTTGCTAAGCAAGTGCACAACCCAGCATGGTATAAGTATGGCGGCGGCACCAAAAGAGCGGCACTTTGCCCAGCGGCGAAAATCTCGCGTGGGCGTGACCCGCCCGAAATCGGGTGCAGCACTTTTCAAAATTTCTTGCGTGACCCCGGTCCCTAAACGGGACGATCCGAAGGAAAGAGGTACAGAAAACGTCTGATAGCTGAATTATCGGTAGGAGGAAGTGACTGATCCACAAAACCTCGCCCAAGCAAAGTTATGATCATTAACTGCGCATTCTAAGCCTTTACAACTGAAGCTTAGGTTGACTTTAGATGGCTATTGTGATTTGATTTGTACAGTTTGTGTCAAGTGGCCAATTCCATGTCGTGCGCCTTTCTTGAAGTTCAAAGTTTGCCTGCGACGATGACAAACACGTGTAGGCAGACGTTGCAAGTGTTTCTAGCCGAAACTTGGTTGTTTCCAGGTTGGGGCAGAAGAGGCAGCGTCGACCTCGACTACCACGGCATGCGCTGTCGCGACGCCTACAAGATACCGCAGGACATCGTTCGAGCGATCGACAAAACCGGCCGAGAATCCATCGTCATCGATTGCGGTAGAGGCACGGGCACCCTGACATCCGCTGCACAAAAGGAGCTAGCTCGGAGCGGGTTCACCTGGCTGCCACACACTGACTCTGGGAGGTACCCCGGAAGAATGGTGGTTAAAGAAGCCAACATGTTTGAGAGAGCGATCAACATGTTCCTCTGACCGGCCAGTTGCGGTTGGCGGGATGGTGGTGCTTCTTTTGGTGTTTCAGCGCCCCCCAAACAGCTTCTAACGCCCACCCACCCACCCATATCATCACCCCTTAACTCCGCACGATTCTATTGCCATTCTGTTATTCCGACGTGAGATGGGAACATTCAGGCTTGACAAAGACAATGGCACTGTGACTTTCGATCGAAGTCGCCTCTTCTGTGGATTTTGCGCCTGTCGCGCCTTTGTCGCTTCTCTGATACCTGCAGTGTAGTTAGTAGCTCTGTTGGAACGTTTTGTTTCGTTTAAGGAAGTGCGACTTTGCGCGTCGGCAAAGCAACCAACGGTGTCCAAGGCTACCAGAAAAGTGCACTGAATTCTGGCAAAACTCGGCGTACAATGAAGGTCTGTTAGCCGACTTGCAAACATTGTGGTTGTGACTTGTGACAACCGGAAGTCAGTTCAGTTTGCGTCCATTTATCTCCCATTTGCAACCGCTTAACAAACCCCTACTATCCAATAGCCCCTTGGTTCCCGGACCTGTGGTCACAGATACTTCTTAAATTTCAGGATTTTGCTTGGCCGTAGATACTCCCCTGCATCATGCGGCGTATTACTTTAAGATACTGCTAAACGAACCCTTAGGAAGTATCTAAAAGTGGTACTCCTTATCATTAGCGGTGCACCTCGGAGACCAGTATCTGATGTGGTAACATTGTTTACATTTTAAGATACTTCTTATTTTTACTGATACTCCTTAAATCGCGTTTTTGTAAACAGTGTCGTTTTGCGCCCAGATACTTTTCATGTTGCACCAAGATACTTTTGTGTGTGAATAAAAAGTGTGCCGGCTCTTGCTGAGAATTGTCACAGTGATACTTATCGTATTGAGTACTACAAGTACTTGTGCGGGCGCTACAGGGATATCAGGATCAGTATTACGGTAGTCGTAGATTTGCATACATGTACTGACATCTGACCTCACTTGCTCCAATCCATTGTTCGCACTTGTTGCAGCGAGGGTTTTTTGGAATTCAAGTTATTTTCAATAAAACGACAACAACAGAGCAATCTGATGGCGGAAGGCGGTGGTGAACATGCGGAAATGACTGAGCCAGATGGGCCAAGCCCAGTGAAAGTAAGATTCGCGATAGTTGGTTAAACGTGGGTACAGTAAATGGTGTGTACGGTACGTAGAATCAGGTACTCGACGATCTACTCGATAGAATCAGGTACTCGAACTCGACGATCTGCCGTCCTAAATGGACTATTTGTAGTACTTTTGTTGCAGTGTGCGTTGGAGTAAAAGGTGCACTGATGTCGTGTGTCACACGAGTATCTGTCATCGTTACAAGTGTTGTATACAAGAGTATCTGTCATCGTTACAAATGTTGCATGCGCCAGCAAGTACTTTTGGCTTGGCCGGTCTGGAGCGTAAAGCGGATCTGCATTCCAAAAATTAAAAGTATCAACAGATCCTTCTAAACTCCAAAAAAATCGCAGACAATTTTAATGGTCCCACGGTCACCGTAACCAGTATCTTAACCAGATCCGGCAGAAAAAATGACCGTAAGCGGCATTACTTTAAGATACCGTTTACCTAAACAGTATCTTAAAGTAACACCGCAGATCCAAAAGTATCATGCCAGGAAGTGCAACACTTCTAAACTCAAAAGTGTTACGAAAATGCGGGTCCGGGAGCGAAGGGGATAATACGTCTCAAAAGGATCGATGTTTTGAGTTCATCGCCCTTCTATAGCACGGGGTGGGTGGCCGTCACTCGTGTCCAGTAGACTCTGACGGTTAGACTGTAAGTGCTCAGACGCATTGCCAAGTGGCGCGACGAACGACGACGACGACGACGACGGCGACGGCGACGACGACGACGGCGACGACGACGGCGTCGAAGCAAACCGGATGTCCGAGCACCAGTTGTTGACGCAGTTGGCCTTGATGTCGCGATGGATCTGGCCGCTCTCCTTGACGCTCAGGATGGTCTGCTTGGGCTTGCCCGACTTGGTGGTCATACTCCTGCGGGCGCTTCCTCCCAAGAAGGTGCCGATGTCAACCACGTCCAGTTGAATCTCAATAGGCTTCTTGTTCTGTGAAAAGGAGCCTCTACGTGCCTACATGTAGTACTATGCCATCTTAGTAGGGTTAACTCGCCTCGAGACGCTGGAAGATGGACTCCGGATTGGAGTCTTCGTCTATGCGTTGCATGCTTTGCTCGGGCCGACCATCGTAGTTGTTTGTGTCGTGGAAAGGGATTTGAAACAGCCTCCCTGCAAATGACATCGACGCTGGCGACACCGTGAAATGGCGGAGAGAAGGAGAAAGGGGTCGTCGTCGTCGTCTTGACCATGAATGAAGCTCACAGTATACTGGCTTAGTGTGTCGAGTCTCTTCCGTCGGAATGATGAACTCAAAACTCGGATCGCACGGCGATCCCGCTTCACACCAGGGGTCTCTGAAGCACATGTCAGTTTGAACACGCTAATTTTGCAGGCAGGCATCAAACTTATCCAAGGTTCTTTTGAGGCACATACATTCCTAGGTTCAATATTCTAACATCCACTCTAACAATGCATGCGTGTACCGTATGTCGAACGACTGTAGCTCGATGTAGAAATTGTAGTGGGCGTGATCTTCGTCTGCGACGCCCAGATTGAATCATAGCAGGACGGTTAGAAGCGTTGCTCTGACACTGGCTGCTCTTGTCATACTCTCTGTCAGTCTGACTAATACCGGAATACTCGGTCCGTATTCGCATCAAACGCGAGTGAAAACCGAAACGAATGCCTGCCTTTGCCAGCCCCGCCTGATATGTTATTCGAGGCTAATTTGAGCATCGGTGGGATCAAACGCCTCAATTTGAAATGCAGGCGATGTAGAAAGAATAGATCGCTGTCTCTTTGTCGGTTGCCTGCAACAGTCGAGCGGCGAGCAAACGACAAAGAGACAGCGCTCTATTCTTACTACTGCACCTGCATTTCAGTTAAGAGGTGCTTGATCTCACGCCTCGCGAACTATTCCTATCTTTCCTTTGCCGGCCTCCTGCCTGGAGAATACTACCTAATAGTAGAATATAGTAGAAGATATTTTAGGTTACGTTCCACTTCCAACGGTAATTCACAGAGTGCCAAAGAATGAACCGGGTGTTCGGTATTAGTTTCTGAGGCGCTACTGTGTCTTCAGAGTTGTGTGTACTTGTGAACTTTGTGCATGCCAATCCGCTGCCGCTCATGTTTCTAGGAGATTCGAGTTGCATTGTTTTCTTCGGAAGATGCGTTTACCTGCCAAGTGCACTTAGACTATGCAGTATCTACTGTAATGCGAATCTACAGTGTGAAATACTATTGTGGGTCATTACAGACACCTGCCACGTGCTATTACTTGTGGATAGTAATGGCTCCCAGCGCTACATCAGTTGTTGTTGCGACGTTTCGGCAGCAGTCATCAGGCAGGCACGACCAAGCTTCTGAAATTTAGGCAATAACGCCAATTACCCAAGTCTATTTTACCAAAATTACCCAAATTTGGGTGTGCCTTCTTGATGACGGCAGCTGGAAAGCTGCCGAAACGACGCATATTAGCTGATGTAGCGCTGTGTGCCACTACTATCCACAATTATGAATACGCATCGCTTTGGTTCGTCGAAAGCTGAAATACAAGGCTCATAACCACTACGCTTTGCTTGTTGGAGACGTCACAATTCACGAGAATGCTTGATTCGCCGAGATTAGACGAGTACCTACATTGCATCACTTATGCGCCTTAGTTACCGTAAATACGGCAATAAGCCCCCCTCTGGAATGGGGGGAGGGGGGCTTACTGGATTACTTGCAGGTGCCTATGCATGTCTATGTGATCGGGAGAAACCATTTGCTGGTCCGCCCCATTCGCCTCGCGATTGGATTACGGTACTGTGTACTGTGTCGGTATGGTCCAGAAAGAAACTTTGAACTTTGAACCGGCCTCAGTGAAGTCTCGGATATACCGTACTCAAAAGTAAAAAATTTGGCCGGGTGGCAAGAGGCAAACGCAAACAGCGCCGTCGTTCAAGGCAGCAAGGCTACCTACAATACAAAGGTGCGAATCAGTGGCCGATTGGCACAAAGTAGACGCCCTGCTGTGGGGGAGACGGCGGCGGGCGCCTCGCTCGCTCCTCAGCTTCCCCGACACACTGCAGCGCCTCCCGCAACTCAAGCCTTCGCCGAAGCAGCTTCCGTTCCCGTTTCCGCTCGCGGGCCCTCTTGCAGCACTGCACAAGTGCCCAGACCAAGTGGACGGCGGCCATGAAGGCGTACAAAGGCGCCAGGCGGCTGACGACCTAATGCGCAACGACCAACCTCAGGTCCCGGCCCCCCTGCCTGCCGGCCGACCTAAAAATTTAACCAGCAAGTAACTGAAACGGAACTGTGTGTTTCAGTTTCTGTTACTGAGGCTTTGAGAGGAGGAGGGGAGCTTCCATCCCCGCTTTTATGGCGCGTGTGTCAGGTTCAATGCAGTTTTAGCTCAGCTACAATGATTGTACTGAAACTATACAGTGTGTTTCAATTGGCCACCCTGTTCTCTACTCACACTTCAGAATCGCCTTCAGCTGATCCACGCCACCTCCTCCTAGGCAGACTATTGCCTTCAGACCGTAGCTGAGGCAGTGCTCCTGAAAGAGAGAGAGAAAGGGGGATTTTAAACACATCATGCGAAGAGGCTCTTTACAATAGGGAGTTTCAAGGCGTGACGAATTCTTCTTTGCGCATATTCGTCCCTTCGCCACATCAGACATCCCAATCTAGAGAAGTGATGCTGGGAGGGCACAAACTTGAATATACACCATGCGCAATTCCTCGAATTGCAAACTTGATCGGCCATTAGTCCTTTCGCCACTACAGACACCCAATGCTTAAGAACCAAGAAAGAAGAAACAAGCTGTTTTAAAAAAGTTGAGTTGTTTTATTAATACAGAGTGGTTTGTGAGTGTTTTAAAGTGGAAGAGTAAAAGAGTGGATACTTATGTAAAGTATTTAGAAGCCTTTCCGATATGAACTAGGTGTCTGCCCGGAGTCCACTACTCATGCGCTACTTCTGACACGCTCCTTTCTGAGGGGTTCTTGCAGGGCAACATTGGGATCGCCCGGGATTAATTCTTTGAGCAAGACACACGCATTTCTGAGCGGTTGTTGTAGGCAACATTGGGATCGCCCGGGATTAATTTTTTTAGAGCAGGTA